>JAYJLX010082136.1:0-24560 GCA_036873525.1 Chalinula nematifera
AACCCTTCCCCCCCCCCCCCTTCTTTGAAGTGTTTTTAATCCTGCCCCCCCCCCCCCCCCTTGTATGAAATCCTAGATGAAGGCCTGGAAGTCAAAGCTCATGCATCATGCAACAAACCGATGAGGTATACAAAAGGGCTATAGTACCCAATAAAATAACATAATATTTATAACCTTAATTAACCACTACTACTATAATAGTATTTACCATACCGTAAGTGTAATAAATTCTGTGGTATTTTTCAAAATTTCGTGTTTTCCTTACAAACCCCATTATCTAGAAATTTGCGCTGTACAAATGAATGATGCTATACACGTAACATAATGTTTAATTTCGTGGGTCCAAGATAACCATAAAATTCACGAGATTTAATACAGCATGAAATTTATTACACTTACGGGTACTCAGTATGTCCAGCACAAATACGTTATAATAACAACTTATATAATGATATTCATTATAATCCAGTATAATCATGTATTGACATTGTGTGTTTGTGTGTAGGATTCATCCGAGCCTTCCTGTCAGAGCTTTATAGTCCAGTTCCTGGGTTGTGAGCTGGTCCCTAAACCCAATGGAGTGGACTCCATTAAAGAACCACTGAGGAAGGTCACTCAAAGCACCTCTAGTGCCCATCTGGTGGAATTGGTTGTCACAGCAACAGGGTTCACAGTCAATGATCTACTTTGCCACAAAAAGTTTCCTTTCAAAGAAAATATGTACATGTTGCTGTGCTTAAGTCGGGTTAGTTCAATAGCTTCATGATCATTATCAGTGGTTGATCACTATGTTAATGTATTATTATATTCTATTAGGTCGTACTTTGTGTTCATTGCTCGTGAGGGTAGTAAACACTATTGTTACATGTTTGGTGAATCAGATACTGACTGTCTCGTCTAACAGTGGCTATTAATCAACTATATATATAGTCAAGTGATCCGTTTTACCTGCTTTAATACAGTACTGAGGGATGCTATAACTACTGAGAATACGACCCACTGTACTGTTTTTATCGTTATAATTATTAATGTTATTGATGTTTGTGTGTGTGTATATTTTTTAATAGTAGTTCAATTTGAATTGTTTGTGTGTGTATTTTGTAATTCTGGAAAGTATATATTAGTTGGGTGTTGTAGGTTGGGTGAGGCTTATAATTAATTCCTTGGGAACAGCACTGTATGATTTTACTTCACTTTACAAAGCCAATACTACAAAGACATATGTACATCTGTGTTAACATTACAAATATTCCAATGAACTCTCACCATATACAACTAGCTATGGACCTAGATCATGTACTGATTCCAAAAAAGGAATTTTTATAGTATTATCACAACACTCATCTATAAACAACCACGCCCTCTCAGCTGTTGAGCTTAATTGTGATTTCTAATTATAATCTAAACCCGGAATTTGCATTTTAATCAAAGCTAATGGTTAACTTCCAGCAAACTATTTTCCAAGTATGATGAGGCTAGTCGTGTTGCTAGTTTTGCTGTCTCACATTCCATGGGAAATACAAGCTGCTTTCGATATCCACGACATTGGCAGAGAACCTGATAATGTACTGTATGCTGACAATGGTAGGATACGTGGATTCAGCAATACAAGAGATAAGGATATAATTCTGGCGGGTATTATACCAATACACAAGCCTAAAGGACTGACCTGCACCAACGAGCTGTTCATGAACGAGACACTGGACATTGTTGAAGCATTCCTGTACTCCATCGATGCCATCAACAATGACACCCAACTGCTGCCTGGCATTACACTAGGTTACGACATCAGGGACTCATGTATTGCTGAGAGCACAGCTGTGGAAGAGACAGTTGATCTTGTGTTGCTGAGCAACTCTGAAAGGTGCCAATCGTGCAATGCACAGGATCAACTTGATAATGACATAGATGAGCGGAATGAAACCAGCAATAAAGTTACTCCTATAATAACAGGAGTCATTGGCTCATACGCTAGCTTTGTTTCTATTCCAATTGCAAACTTCCTTCGTTTATTCAACGTACTCCAAGTGAGTCCATTCTCTTCATCTCCACTCCTCAGCAATCGTGAGCAATACAGCTATTTCTATCGATCTTCACCTGCTGATGACCAGCAGGTCCAGGCATTGATAGACCTACTTCTACACTTTGGCTGGAAATATGTCTCATTGATACATTCAAACGATCTATATGGCGACCCAGGGAGTGATATATTTGTCGAACTGGCAGGCAGAAAAGACATTTGTACTGATCTAAATATTGGTATTAGTACAACCGATACGGAATCAAAGTTTCAGAGCAACATTGATCGTATTTACAACTCAACAGCTAATGTCATCGTTTTATTTGCATCCTATGATGTGGTTATAGACTTCTTTGACAGGATGTTGGTTATTGTGCAAGCTATAGGGGTGCCGAGGAAGTTCCTATGGATTGCCAGCGATGCTTCAATTGAACTCATCGCAAATGAGCCTAAATATGAGCCAATTATTGCAGGGCTTTGGGGGATTATCCCTAAAACGAACCCTGATCCTGATTTTTACACATACTTTTCTCAATTGACACTGGCTAACAATAATCGTAATCCTTGGTATGGCGAGTTCTATCGACAATTCTATAACTGTACAAATTTAAACTGTTCATTAAATGCGATGCACACCATTACAGCACACCCTGATCATCGCAACGACTCCTTTACTCCATTTATGATAGATGCTGTCTACACATTCGTTCATGCGATTCATGGCTTCCTTCATGATCGTTGTGCTAAGCCGATTGTATGGAACAGCACTGCTAGAACATGTGTTGGCCTGACTGATGTTCCTAGTGGATCGATACTAAGGGAATACCTGGCAAATACATCCTTTAAAAGCCCAACAGGAAATGTTGTCATCATTGACAGAGAAACTGGTGGCATTGTTAGTGTATATAGAATCCTTAATCATCAATTGAATAATTATAGTGGGAAATATCAGCTGATCACAGTCGGTAAATGGGACGGTACAGAATCTATTGGTCTGAAATTAACAATTAACCAGTCAATGCCTCTTCAATTCGGTACAACTCAAGATGGCCAACCTCGGAGTAGTGTAGTCGAGTCACAGTGTCAGCAGTGTCCTTCAGGGTCGATTTTGGTTAGAATTGCATCATCATGTTGTGGAGCATGCTCGGCATGTGTGGGTAAGCAGTACACCCCATACTCTAACCAATCACAGTGTATGAACTGTTCAGAGGGAATGTGGGGTAACAACCCAATTAAAGGTAGTAATTCATGCCTCCCTATAGCTGAGAAATATCTGGATGTCAGTGATGCATGGGGCATATTTTTAATAATACTGGCATTCTTTGGTATGGGAGCTGTTATTTTTGTTTCAATAGCGTTTGTTATTTATTGGAACACTCCCATTGTTAAAGCATCTGGACGCGAACAAATGGTGCTCCTGCTGATAGGTATTGCTCTGTGTTTTATCTCGGTCATCTTCTTTCTCATTCGACCCTCCATTCCAATATGCCTTCTACAAAGGATCAGTTCGTGGTTGTTTCTATCGCTGATTCTCTGTTCCCTGTTTGTGAAACTTGTTCGAATTGCAAGAATTTTCCTGAGGAAACAAACATCAACATCAAGGTCAAAGCTTATTAGTCCAACACCACAAATTATTTTTACCTTTTTGCTCATTGGGATACAGATGATTTTGGTCATTATATCGCTGGTAGTTGTTTACCCCAAATCAGAAAACATCCTTAAACTAAATTCCCAAAACACCAATGACCATCCTGTTTACCTGATACGATGCAAGTCCCCCCATATCGCTCTAATCACCCTACAAATGATTTACTTCTCGGTTCTACTAATTGTGAGCAATGCTTTGGCAATGGTGACTATTCGATTCCCAGGTAACTTCAGGGAGGTGGTTTATGTGGCCCTTTCCACGTTCTGTATTGGTATCATTTGGATTGCTTTTGTTATTACTTACTTTGCAACTAGTAACGAGTTTCAGGCGGCCATTATTTCGTTTGCCATCCAAATGAGTGCCTTTGCTGTTCTCATGTGTATGTTCGGCCCCAGAGTGTTCATAATGATATTCATACCTCAAAAGAATGTAAGGGAAGCTACTGTTGTTAAAAGCAACAACCTCAATATTGCACTGGGTGCTGGTAAAGGCAAGACGGACAGCACTACAAATAACAGATCATGCATGGCTGCTTTTGGCATTCAGAATTAGCTTAGAAGTCAGTGAAAACACGGATGAGTAAAACAAATTGTTTTCACTATGAGGACATAGAGATTATACCATGTTATTACTATGGCATACGAATTACTGTTGTTTAAGTGGTATTTATAGTTAATAATTATAGTATAGCAGTCAGTCAGTAGTAGTAGTATATAGTATATTCATTTGTTCATAATACATTCGTTTGTGAATGCATTTAACTCTTGTAGTTTTATGTTCATGTAAAAATAATTAATTAGTTTGTACGTATTATCTGTTATTGTTAAAAATGTGTGCAGTTTTACAAGTACATTAGTAGTTGATCTTGATCATCAGTGAACGTTATTATTCATAATACAAAATGGAAGGTACATTAGGAAGGTGTTTTAGTAAAGATGATAGAGTTATCACAAGTTATTTGTACAGCCAGGGTGTATAATTGTTAATGAATATAATTGATTCAGAAAGGCCTATAAGCAATCAGGCAGACCAAAATGAACATAAATGCACAGTGCATGCGTATCATATGTGCAGAGTGCTGATGACCCTACCCCAACACAGCTGGTTAATTGGCAAGTACTGATTGTACTAGTACAAGCTAAGTACTCATCGGCATTGAATTCTAAGTATATTATGTTGTTTCTAAAACAACTAATTAGTGAACCATTCCCTGAAGTGTATATAATTATGATCATTGATATCAATAGTCAATCAGTAACAATGTCATTTATAATGATCGAAATACTGGAAGATATACTCTGTGGGGTGTCGAACTGAGTATAATTTATTATGGTCAATTTTACTACACTGCATAATTACGTGATTGCTGAGTAGATAACGTCTGTTCAGTTAAACAGTGAAAGATTATATAAAATTCCTAAATAGACTAGGTCGCCCACGCAAATAATAAGCCCCTCCCTCCAGAGGGAGTGGCTGCACGTGAGATTAGTCTCGAAAGTAGATCTAGTTGGAAAACTTGAACAATTCTCCTGGGCCCTGGCAATTCGAGAAGCGACGGAAACAACTTGATTTAAAATTCAAGCTGTAAGGATATAGTATGAAGTTACAATACAGCCATTTATAGATGTCTTTGCCAATCAGTTCTGCTCACACCCACATCTTAATTGAATTTTGGTTAGCATCTACTGAGGGGGTCCGGGCTATACTCTCTTCCAATGATTCATTAATTGATCCCAAATTCCCTAAGAGCCCTAGCTGTTTCAGTCTCTTATACGACATATCCCATAAGCCCATGTCTAGTGGGTAGGCAAGGGGAGAATTAACCAGATGACCACACCCCCAAAATTTGAAGGAGGTATGTAGGCTTAGACTACTGAGAGACCTTTTTTTATGGTATTTATGGTTATTTGTAGGAATAAAGGGTCTGGCCAGTGGTTCAGTATCATTATTTATGAGTATGATATTAATATTTAACTAAGGGGGCTGGTGTTCATATCCAAGTGACTGATACTGCATGATCTCCGTTGGTTGAGTACTGATAATATCAACTCTGTGTTAGTCAGTCAACCTATTGGTAAAATCAGAGTATGGGGAGTTGGACAGGAGAATGACAGGTACAATACACTAAACACATCAATGTATTATACAGTGCTTCAGTTAACTTTACTTATAGTTGTAATCCATTGTGTTTTTTTGTCTATAGCGCTACACTCAGCCTGTCAGGCAAAATACCAGAGAGTTATTGATGCACATTTGAATAAGGGAAAAAATAAGAAGTATGGATTTATCAACTGTTTGTTAATTAATTGAATGGGTGTGTTAGATAGTGTAGTGTATAGGGTTGTGTACAATATACATGTAATGAGATAGGACCGAAAGGGATAGTACCCAATGAATAGCATTATTTATAACCTTAATTTTTTGTTAATTAGTTGAGTGGGTGTGTCAGGTTGTGTATAGACCCCCTTGGCCAAATCAGGTGTTAACAAAAATCCAATGAATATCATTAAAAATCGTAGATACGGTACGCTCCACGCAAGTAATTGGACACCATTTTGTAGGGCAAAATCCATACTCAACAGTGGAAAATTATGACAAAAGCAAGTTTTACTCACAAACAACGCAATTTTGAGCACAATGCAACCTGCAAGCATAGTAAAAATTCATAATACAGCCATTGGGTTACCTTAAAGGTTGCAAAGATGCTCTACTTCCAAGAATTTCAGCAAAAAGAAGGCTATCTCCACCTCCACAATACTATTTTGCCCTATAAAATGGCGGACGATTTTACGGGAAAAACTTTTTCTATCACTGCCACGCCTGCATACGGTATTGTTTTAATTGAACACCTATTTTGGCCAAGGGGGTCTATAGGATTGTGTACATTAATATACATGTAATAAGATAGGACCAAAGCTTATAATTATGAGTGGTTAATTACTGTATTATTTTATTCTATTAGGTCTTCAATAACTGTAGAGGAACAACTATAATGACTTGAACAAAGAAACCACACCCATTCCAGATAACTCAAACTCAGATGAAGAGCTACAGTGGCTCTCTCAAGAGACCCATTACCCGTCGTTGCCACGGCAACCAGACTCCTCCCCTCCATTACTGCGGCAAACATCCCAGGCTGTGGAGGAACTCAAGGAATAAGAGCAGAGTCTAACATTAGGCCAGTGGTATGATATAGTGGAGTATTATAAAGGGTATATAAGTACAGTATAATACATACAGGATGGTAATGTAATGGGTACTATGCATGGTGCTATTATACTTAAGCCTAGCCTAATTCACAGTGTTACATTAGCTGAGTGTTTGACACAACATTAATATTAATACAGTGGAACCTCTGAATAAAGAATAGTTTGGGACTTTATATAAATTAAAGTGCTTTGTCCTTTATAGAGAGGTTGTCCTCTTCTCAGAGGTTAATTTATCTGCATTAGATAAATCTATTTGGAACACTGACAAGTGTCCTTTGTTGAGAGGTTTATTATACTATAACCCTTTCTCAGAGTATCCACTATCGGATGTTATACTATATTGGAATAGACAAAGATTCTATTCCAGCATCACTGTAATTTTTACTATCATATTGTGAACTCACCTTTATGCAATCTTTCTTTCTACATGTATAGCGAAGGGATTCCTTCATTGATCCCGAGTTTCCTCATTCTAACCAGTCCCTATTCCTAATACCCCATAAACCCATTTCTCAATACAAGGTGGCATGATGGTCACCGCCCCCAAAATGTGAAAGACGCAGGCTCAGGGAAGTGGTGTGTCGTCAGTGTCCGAACCCAAGATGGCTGACATTGTGCAAGGGGCACTGGGCAATTGCTGGTAAGACATTCCAACAGTAAGACACTCCAACAGTTAATGCCAAATTGAACTGAATGTATTACTGGAGTATAGCTGTTATGTGTCCTGTTGTGTTAGATATTCTTTCCGTGTTTACTTTGCCCAGTCATCCATGGTGTGTGTTAGCTGTGATAGTGTTTGACAGCTGTAACACAGCCTAGGCTACTTTATACTTGAGGTCAAAAGTTATGTCACTGTTTGTGTGTATGTGTTTTGTGTTTTTAACTTTCATTAGGTGTTTTTGATCTGACGTGTCCCAATAAAATATGCTATGTATGTTAGCATCAACTCTTACAAATGGCAATATACCCTTGTTATATTATCTAGTATAATGTATTATACTGTATATTAATTGCTGTGTAATATGTGTATTAGATATTACTATTATTATGTGTTCCTGTATTATTGTTGTGTTATTATTGGCAGGGTTCATGCACAGTCAATGATCCACAGAAGAAATACTTTGCCACGAAAAGTTTCCTTTCAAAAAAAAATGTTACTGTGCTAAAGTCAGGTTAGTCTATGTCTTCAGGACAACAGGATGCTCATTATCAGTGGTTGATTACAGTATTATTGTATTCTATTATTATAATTAGGTCTTACTTTGTGTTCATTGCTGGTGAGGGTAGCAGCTGAGACACTATTGTTACATGTCAGTTGGTGAATCAGATATTGAACTGTCCCAACACTGAGCTATATAGTGGTTATAATAATCAAGTGATTTATACCTGGTGTAATACTGAGAGATATATACTTACTACTATACAACCCACTAATAATACTATTTTTATTATTATAATTGTTATATTAACTTTGTTGGTGTATTTGTTGTTGGTGTATGTGTACTTAAAGAATTGAGGCATATCACGGTTATACAATTGTGATCATTGGGGGCGGAAGAGGCTGAACCCCCTCAATGAAATGGCTGAAAAATATAATTCAATTCTTCTGTCGTTTATTCTGGTAACACGTCAATGAGGTCATAAATAATGTTCAGCCCCGGCCCCCATTTAGTTGATGTTCTGCCATCCACCTATATGATTGTGGTACAATTATATTAATTGCACTGTACTGCCCAGCATGATCTAATTATGGAGTGCTGATCATGCATGGTGTGCATGAGTGTTGGGTGGTTATATATAGCTGCATTATTAATGACCTCTTGTAAATCTAATTAACCAGTGCAAATATGTTTTCAATTACATATGCATGGACCTTGAAACATATTTATAGATAATTAATCATGATCATGATACTTCAGTGGTGTGATATATATTATAAGGTCACCGTCTGTATCCATGTTTTTGTAGTAAAACTGCCAGCTGTGCTAAGTGCAGGGGTATAATTTGAATTGAGTGTAGCACATAATGGCAACAAGTATTGGTGAAGTAGCTCATCTGAAACTGACTGTAAGAGAATTAAATAGACAACTTCATAGTGTGATTAATTGGGAAGTGTTTGCCATCCAATTGAAGGAGATAGCTTATGCAGATGTTAGAAGAATTAAAAAGGACTCTCCTGCTAATACAGTTAAACAGCGTATTGCCCTCTATAGCGTATGGATAAGGAGATGTCCCAACCCATCATGGGATCATGTGATAATAGCACTGGATAAAGCAAAGGAACACGCATTAGCGCAACGAATACGAGAACATACTGCAAAGTGTGAAGAATCATGTCAACATAATCAAACTCCTTCAAAGATTGAAATATCGGAACTAGAATGGAGACTACCATGCTGTCGTCCACAAAAGTGCAGTGGTCAGCTTCAGGCTATATCAAAGCATGCTCAAAGTCCACGTAAAGGTACAGTTACTAAGCAAATACACACAACTGAAATTTCTCGTGACATATTTCAAATATTGGCCAACTTACAAGACTCGTTTGGCACTATAGTTTACCATTTTAAGGAGGAGTTACAATGGAAGGCTCAATCAAACCCCTTTTTTTTAAAGAAGCTCATTTTACGAGTAGAAACTTCGTACAAAATTGAACTATTAGATGATGTGAAGGAGGCTAAGAGCTTTTTAAGGGTCATTCAACCTTATTATAGTTTCCTCGATTGCCACTTACTTCTAATACTAGCAAAAGCATTCTTTAGTCAGAGTAAAGTGTTGGAAAAACTAGAAAAGCATGAGAAAAGTATAAAAAAACTTAAACGTAATGTTAAGATTGGAGAACTTAAAAGTACCCTGCACCAATTCATACTCAAATCGGTAAAATCCCGTGATGAAATTCCCATTGTTATTAAAACTCAGGAGGCATGGGCCAAAAACGAATTACATGCAGTCGAAGTTCTACTACAGACTCTGTTTCCATTTCATCAAAGAAGACTATTTCGTGTGGAACCAGGATCAGTGTGTATTACATATTTAGTGCCTCGTCACGTCACTGAGTCACTCATCACACACATTCAACACAAGAAAGAGTTCATGAGACTAACAGGAATCATCTCACTAAAAGTTGGACAGGCGTACGTACTACAAGCCAGTAAAGAAAAAAAGCGTTTTACGTTTGAAATGGGTTTAATGCGAGCTAAGGAAACTGGTAATAATGAAGCAATGAAATTCCTATTAGAACATTTACACATTACTGACATAGAGACACAGCTTCCGAGGAGCCAATCTTTAGATAATCATGAAGAACAGAAAAGAATTGACAAAGAGAAAAAAAATTGAGAAAAAGAAGAAAAAGAAAAAAAAATAAAGAAAAAGAAAAAAAAGAAAGACATGCACTATATACAAAAACAAGAACTTTTATGGACTGAAACAAAATAAATCCATGCAGCCGTACAGATAGTGAGATTGTATATAGTACAGATTAACCTGTTCTTATATATAGAAGCCCAATTAAGCCAGTGGCCAGTTTTGAACTGTATGATAATTATGTTTGTATACATGTTTATTGTATACTAATACATGGCATGTTAATTAAATTCATGACTTTGAACTTTCTTATGCATGAAGCCTTAAACGGATTCACACACTGCATGAATATAGTAATCATAACCATACATGATTTCATTCGACTTTAAACATAAAGATATGTCACTAACCCGTCATGGGATCATGTGATATCAATAACAGCATGAATAAAGCAAACATGTACATAACGCCAATATGAGAGCATGCATGCTGGCAAAGTCTGAAGGCTCAGTCTTGAGCAACAGATCATTTTGCTAAACTTTACCCAACAGAAATGACTCTCGTTCAAATCTGTATAGGGGTATAGACCAAAATCCAATGAACAAAGAATATATAGAAAACTGAGTAGCAGAAAAACAATATTCTCCTGACAACTTCAAAACAAATGATTTTAAGAAAAATGTAAGCTGTAAGTTAATAGTCTTTTATACTGAATACAATCCTTAATAAGAGCTGGGCACGTGACTGCATGTATTTAACACTTTTCGTGCATTAAACCCAAGCATGGCAATAAATTAATAGGGTTTTGCAAACAATTACTTCATACGGTACAAAATCTTTTCAGAGAACTTTTCATTAAATCATTTCTATAGACTAATTATAATCATTGCCCTTAAAGGGTGGGGGTCATTAATTCTTGTGGAATTTAGGGTGTGGCAAGTAGATCTACTTTTGTAGCTTGTTTTGTTTTTTTGTAAATCTGCCAAGCTGATGGAGTATCACTATAATTAAACTTGACTGCATGCGGTACTGATAAGCCAGTATACATGATGGGTGCATATTTCAGCCAGCCACAAGAAGAAATAGCCTCTCAGCAGGCTGAGGCTGGTGATGATAGATCTACTTCTTATAAGAGTTTAAGTTTAACTGTTGCACACTTAGATGAGCAGCTGTATGAACTTATTGTTTGGGAACCGTTTGCCATTCATTTAGAGGGGATGTTCCAATTCGATATCAACCTCATCAAACGTGACAATCCTCTCGATCTTATTGCCCAACGTATTGCCCTCTATGGCCTCTGGTTAAGGAGATGTCCCAACCCATCATGGGATCATGTGATAACAGCACTGGATAAAGCAAGGGAGTATGCATTAGCACAACGAATACGAGAATATTATGCTAAGTATAAAAAAATGTGTGAAGATGATCAACCTCAGTCACAGCATGTGAAGTCATCCCTGGTTACTGATGTGGACGAAAAAACAGTGAAGCGGCTCACTAAATTAAGAAATACATTTCACAAACTGTTCTCAAATTTCTGCAAAGAATTAATTAATCAACTTCAAATAAATGCAGTAACATTAAATGGGCTAATTTTGCAATTAAAAATAGAGAAAGCAACTTACAACTTCAACGATATAAACAGCATAAAGGACATCAATGATTTTTTCAGCATTATTCAACCACACAGCACTTTCCTCAGCTGCCACCTTTTAATGGTACTAGCAGAGCAATTCCTTGATCCCAATAGTAATGTTCTAGAGGGCCTACGTAGTCATCAAAAGAAAATTAAAACACTGAAGAAGAATGTAAAAGTTGAAAATCTCCAAAACGTCCTTCACGAATTCATTGCCGAAAAATCATCAAACGAAGCACTCGTTATTGTTAAAGCTCAAAAGGCGTGGGGCAAAAATGAGTTACATGCAGTCGAAGTTCTTCTACAAACTCTGTTTCCATTTGAACATGAGAAGAAACTATTTCGTGTTGTACCAGGATCAGTGTGTATTACGTATTTAGTGCCTCACCACATCACTGAGTCACTCATCACACACAGTCAACAGCACAAGAAAGAGTTCATGAGACTAACAGGAATCATTTCACTACAAGTTGAAGAGGAAGACGTACTACAAGTCAGTGAAGAAAATGAGCAGTTCACGTTTGAAATGGGTTTAATGGAAGCTGTGGAAACCAGTAATAACGAAGCAGTGAAATTCCTATTAGAACATACACACGCTAACATCAATATACAAACACTAGACAATGGAGGATTGGGAACAATAACAGATACAGAGAAGCAAACATCAAAAATTGCAACAGAGAATCAGCTAACAGTAACCAACCTTCAAACAGTTGTCACAATCGAGCAATCATTAGGCATAATTCAGAATCAATCTTCAATAGCCAGTATCCCAATAGCTACCACAGCTGAGGATGCAACAATTATGAAAACAATAGAAGATCAACTAACAGTACCCAACATTGAAGCAGGTGTTACAATGGCAACAGGAAGTAGCAAAGGAAAGAAAAGCAGGAAGGAACCAGATCCTGTGGATCTATACAATTATGATTCTAATGGAAACAAGCTGTGGCCCAGTGACCCTGCTGGTACAACCCCATTGATGATAGCCTGCATTAATGATGATACCAACATGATTCAGCTGCTACTGGAACACAATGCCAATACAAACATACAAACCAGAATAGGGTGGACAGCATTAATGTACGCTGCTAGACAGGGAAATACAAGAACAGTAAAACTACTACTGAAACACAATGCTGAGGTTAACACCAAGAAGAACAGTAACGGAGCCACTGCACTGATATATAGCTGTCTTGTAGGTAATGTAAATACAGTCGCAACTTTGGTGAAGCATGGGGCTGATTGTAAAATCAAGATGCGTAATGAAGCAACACCATTGTTTATTGCTAGTCAAAAAGGCCACTTAGAAGTAGTTGAAAGGCTTTTACAAGCAAAAGTTAATCCAGATGATACAAGAGATAACGGGGCGTCACCATTGTACATTGCTAGTCAGAAGGGTTACTCAAAAGTAGTTGACAGGCTTCTAGAGGCAAAGGCTAATCCAAATACTCCAAGGGATATTGGAACAACGCCACTGTATATTGCTAGTCGGGGTGGCCACTCAGAAGTAGTTGAAAGGCTTCTACAGGCAAAGGCTAATCCAAATACTCCAACAAAGGATGGGGCAGCACCGCTGCTCATTGCAAGTCAGAATGGCCATTTGAAAGTAGTTGAAAGGCTTCTACAGGCAGAGGCTAATCCAAATGCTACAAGGAATGATGGAGCAACACCATTGTACCTTGCTAGTCAGAAGGGGCACTCAGAAGTAGTTGAAAGGCTTTTACAAGCAAAGGCTAATGCAAATACTCCAAGACAACATGGAGAAACACCATTGCGCATTGCTTGTCAGGAGGGCCATTGGAAAGTAGTTGAAAGTCTTCTACAGGCAAAGGCTAATAATCCAGATAGGTCTTTTTCACTAGAAGATGGAACAAATCTACTGCACATTGCTAGTCAGAATGGCCATTCGAAAGTAGTTGAAAGGCTTCTACAGGCAAAGGTTAACCCAGATACTCCACTGGATGGAGCAACACCATTATTTGTTGCTAGTCGGAAGGGCCACTCAGAAGTAGTTGAAAGGCTTCTACAGGCAAAGGCTAATCCAAATACTCCAAGGGAAAATGGAGCGATAACACCACTGTTCATTGCTAGTCAAAATGGTCACTGGAAAGTAGTTGAAGCACTTCTCCAAGCGAAGGCTTATCCGGATACGCCAAAGGATAATGGAACAACGCCGCTGTACATTGCTTGTCGAGAGGGCCACTGGAAAGTAGTTGAAAGGCTTCTACAGGCAAAGGGTAATCCAAATACTCCAACGGATGATGGAGCAACACCACTACACATTGCTAGCCAAAAAGGACACTTGCAAGTAGTTGAAAGGCTTTTACAAGCAAAGGCTAATCCAGATACTCCAAGGAACGATGGAGCAACGCCACTGTACATTGCTAGTCAGAAGGGACACTCAAAAGTAGTTGAAAGGCTTCTACAGGCAAAGGCTGTTCTAGATGCTCCAAGGAATGATGGAGCAACACCAATTTTTGTTGCTAGTGAGAAGGGTCATGTGAAAGTGGTTGAAAGGCTTCTGCAAGCCAATGCAAATCCAGATATTCCAAGGAACGATGGTATAACACCATTAGAAATTGCTAATTTATTGGGCCATTCTAGTATAGTCGTAATGCTATCCCACAATGTTTCCTAA
This sequence comes from Chalinula nematifera, assembly GCA_036873525.1. Taxonomy (NCBI): domain Eukaryota; kingdom Metazoa; phylum Porifera; class Demospongiae; order Haplosclerida; family Chalinidae; genus Chalinula; species Chalinula nematifera. The sequence continues at coordinate 14,458 of JAYJLX010082136.1, forward strand.
TGGCTGTACCTTAAATTTTGATTGACCGCTGTAAATACCACATAATCTTTTTTTGCCATACCTTTCATTGATTAAATTTTTTTTTCATCTACATAGCAGCCCGAATAGCTGGGTCAATTAATTTTCCAATTGTATTTGAGTTTGATTCTTAAATCTTGCAGAATTTATAGGTGTGGCATGGCAATGCTCATAGCATTTAATATAGTACACGCGTACTCAAATAACTAGCCCCTCCCCCAAAGGGAGCGGGCTGCGCTAGCTGGGTACAAAGCATGAGACCAGATGAGACTGAGTAGTTAGAAAACGATTCTCGTGGGCACTGTGCCACTGGCGGCAACTCGAGAAGTGACGAAACAACATGATTGTAAGAAAAATGCTAGCTGTAAGTATAGTATGAAGTTACAATACAGCCATTTCTAAATATCTTTACCAATTTGCTCACGCCCTCATCTTAATTAATTGGTTTTGGGTCTATACTCTCTTTCTGTAATTCCTTCATTGATCCTGAATTTTATAAGGGCCCAGTTCTTTCAGTCTCATGTACAACATACCTCATAAACCCATGTCTAGCGGGTAGGCAAGGGAAGCACCAGATGACCACACCCCCAAAATTTGAAGGACATAGCTTTAGGAAATTGGAGACTATAGAATGACTGGAGAACCATGCCAGGACATGATAATTATAGTTATTAATAGGATAAAGGGTCTGACCAGTGCTTATAATCATCTATGGGTCTGATATTATTAATATATTTAGGGGTCTGGTGTTCATCAGTATACCGTATAGGGCATATATTTCAAGGCACGCAAATTTCGCGAAAATGGTGAAAATCCATATTCACGGATTTAACCTTCACGAATCACATGGAGTAAACACACGGTCATGGCAGCATTACGGTTTTGTGGGTTTATAGTTCACGAATTTACAAAAACCGCGAAATTAGCGAAATTTATGTTCCACGAACCGCAATATGCCCTATACGGTATGGGTCTGATATTTACGTAGGGGTCTGGTTTCATATCCAAGTGACTGATACGTACTGATCTACATTGGTTGAGTACCGATAATACCAACTCTGTGTTAGTCAGTCAACCTATTGGATATGAAACCAGAGTATGGGGAGTTGGACAGGAGAATGACAGGTACAATACACTAAACACATCAATGTATTATACAGTACTTCAATTGGCCCATTGTGTTAGCTATCATTTAAGTATTATTAGTATATTTCATTGTGTTTTTGCTTAGTGCTAACTCAGCCTGTCAAGCCGGATACCAGAGAGTTATTGATGCACACTTGAACGAGCTAGGGAGAAATAGAGAATATCAATTCATCATTAGTTAGAATTGAATGGGTGTGTCAGGTAGGTAGTCTAGTGGGTGTGGCTATTGGTATATATTTATCATAGATAATAGAGTAATAGTAGGGATTGGAAACTTCATGGGCATATAATTTCCTTATACATGGGAATCCCTATTCCCGGATCCCAACGATGTTCATTTTTTTATGCGTCTTTTGCATAGCAAAGGGCAAAGTCAGTCTCTTTAGCTATAGCTCGTCTTCGGATGATTTCAACTGAATTTATCATTGCAGTGCAAAACATACTAAACAATGCTTGCTTTACCGATATTGCAAGTTTTGTTAGCAATATTGTTGCGAGTTGAGCTTTCATGCAGCTGGCAAAGGTCAACACTAAAAAAAATTGGTTCAGAACGCCTTTGTGTACCTTTTATTTTGTGTAGAGGGAATTCACAGTAAGTATTCAGCTTGTAAGTAACAAAGCACATGCATTAATAGGTATGTGAATAGCCTATCTTGTGAGTCGAATAACCCTTCGCCTTCTCATACAGCAAGACAAAGTAAAAATAAACCTGAATTTTTTGTGTACCTCTCCTTATTCTTTGGGAATGCCAGTAACTTCGTATTTGGTATTATTCGAAAGCACACAAGTATCTCATTGGCGTTGCAAGGTCCATTCTATTCTTCGGGTACCATCAAACAATTAAAATACCTAAAACAAATCGCCATGGACTTGCTGCTATAGGTAGGAGAAGCAATGGTTAGAGATTATACAGCAGGTATTACAATAATCATTTCAAACAACGTGCAAAATGGCCCTGCCCACGCAGTTTATTACTCTATTATCTATGTTATTATATTATTTATGTACATGCATTAATTATTTTTTAGGTAGGACCAAAGCATTAATTCTTTCTTGAGTAGAGTAGGTTGGAAGTTCGAACAAACCAATGATAATTAATCACTATATCACTTAGTATTTAATTGTATGCCTACATGAATATAAATGTTATATAACAACTCCTATAATGATATCTATTCATGTATAACTCATCCTATAGCATGAGCTGCGCTGGTCCCTATAATGATATTCATTATATTCCAGTGTTATCACACATGTATTTACATTGTTTGTGTATAGGATTCATCCAAGCCTTCCTGTCAGAGCTTTATAGTCCAGTTCCTGGGTGTGAAGCTGGTCCCTAAACCCAATGGAGTGGACTCCATTAAAGAATCACTTTGGAAGGTCACTCAGAGCACCTCTAATGCCCATCTGGTGGAGTTGCGGATTGTCACGGGAACAGGGTTCACAGTCAATGATCCACAAAAAAAATATCACAAAAAGTTTCCTTTCAAGGAAACGCTATGTGACTGTAGTCAGGTTAGTCTAGAAGCACTATGGCTTATCATTATCAGTGGTTATATTATTATATTAGGTCATACTTTGTGTTCATTGCCACTGGTGAGGGTAGTAGACACTATTGTTACATGTTTGGTTAATCAGATACTAAACTGTCCCCAGTCTAACAATCAACTTGTCAAGTGATCCACTATATCTGGTTGTAATGGAGAGTATGATACTATACTCACCTGTAACTGTTTTTATCATAAGTTTATTCATGATTATAATGTTGTTCAGCCTGGTTATCATGGGTCTGTGTTTGCCGTACAGTGTGTGTATGGAGTATTTCTTAGGTGTTTATTATGTACTATTACGAAAGTATTATAATTATTACTAATCAGAGTGCAGGTTTTGGAAGGGGGGGGGGGGGGGGGGTGGATGTGCACCTATCGGCCCTTCCTCTTTCTCCCCAAGCTCCTCAACAGTACTGAATTATGAGGCATGACAAGCTGCAATATCACCAGCATCCTGGCTCAGTAGTCAATTAAAGCCCTGAAGTATTGTGGTGATGTATAATCGTAGCATTTGTTCTGACCGGCTAAGTAGATATAAGGTTTGCTGTACTGCACTCTATATAGTGAAATGACCATATAGTTGCTGGGAACTGATAATTTTAGTCAAGGTGTTGTTTTGTTATCCAACTATGGATAATCAAGTAAATCTGTCAACTCTAACCATCGATACTACTATTGATAGCATGACGACCTCAGATAATATCCACACATTGTTTGTTAGTATGACCACGGATACAGTCTAGATACCGTGCTGCAGTAATGGCTGAAAATCGGAGACTGTCGGTACGTAGATCTATATCCATTAACCTGACTAGTGAAGAAAATCGAGAAGAATTGCTCCGGGCTTTCCGCGACGTAGATAAAGAGAAGGCTTTAACACTATTGAGTATTACAAACTGGAAGCCTGCAGAAATACTGGATACTGGCAACTGGACACTACTACACTATGCTGCTAATAATGGCTGGACTGACGTTTGCCGGCAACTAGTAGAGATCTACCATGTTGATCCACATGTGAAGAGGAGCAATGGGTATACAGCTTTACATTCGGCCTGTGACAATGCTAATAACCGTATTGATACTGTCAAATACCTTGTGAACCATTGTCACTGTGACCCATTGATAAAGGACATTGTTGGAGGCAGTCCGTATGATTACAGTAAAGGAGAGTCAAAAGCCTTTTTACAAGAAGTCATTTTTGGTTAGTATATTACATGTATATGTCTAAGTGTTTGTTTACAGGGCAATCTATACTTGCTTAATGCATAATAAAGAACAATAGATGATCTATAATTAAACAACAACATAATAATTATATTTTGAAGGTTTGGTCATGGGAGTATGATGTCTAGGCTTACGGCCAGTTATCCTGTGTGTGATGTAGTAATGTTGACTATAATTATTTAGTTGGCTAGCCACATCCTTCGCAAACGGGGTCTGGACACACGTGTACTCCAAAGTTTAAATTGGCTGTATCAGTAATACTGAGGTAATAAGCCAATCAGATTAGTTTGTGCACATGGAATTTACTTTCAGCCAATCAAATCGTGTTATTCATTCGAGTCACCTGCTTTCAGCAAAGTAAAGCGCTGCTTTCTTTCTGATCATTTCTTTCAGCCTCTGGCACTGATTCATGTGTGTCTCGGCTTTGATAACTGACTTTATTGCGCAACTTTCCGGCTCACAAAACTAATGAGCATGTGGTTGCATATTTTTCAAGCCGGCATATACAAATCGTTAATTGAATTCCGGTCCTAGGCTTTTAGCAAAATTTTAGAGTATGTGTGCCGCGTCCAAACCCTTACTCGTATGCGAAGGGTGTGGCTAGCCAGACTGTAATAGTTACTATCTCTTCTTTCATGCAATTTCTTCTGCAATATCAATAAATATGACAAATGGGTAAAACAATATAATACAGTATATTTTTAATTAACAATGATTTTAGTGTATTAATTATGATACATTATCTCAGATGAATGCCTTATTTAGTTAAGACACCTTCACATGCATGCACGCTATAGCTGATTGTTGAATGTTGCAACTGGCTCGGAATTTTTTTCAATCGGTTGTACACTTTGATATTTTAAGCGTCATCAGTAGTTTACAATATGACGCTATAGTGTGATGCATGGGCAATTTGACGTTTTGGACTTAACGTTTACATTGGAATAGACTATAGGATTCTATTCCAGCGTCAATGTAATGTCCCGTTAGCATCCGGCATATTATGAACTACATGTATATGCTTTGAAAGTGCACATTTTACTTTGTGGCTATATAGCACTCCTATATGCTATAATTGCTTAAATGGTACATAAATTAAGTAGCACATGTGAGGAGTTTTAAAATCTGGGCCTGACAAAATACTACTCAGTCATTTCCATTCTCAATCTGTACTATATATTATAGTCTATAGTGTGATGTGCGTTGTTCTTTTTCCAAATTTCTTGAATGATCACATGCAGGCAAAGATCGTAAGAAGGAAGGACTGTCCGCTGTTGAATATACGGCTAAAGCTACAGTTCAAGGCACCGCTCGTGTGAGTGGGACAACAAGACTATCCATTAATGGTGAGTCACATAATCAGAACCCTTCCAATAGAAAAATGCTAAATAAATTATATAGGTTATGCATGAAGTTATGAATATCATTAATACATTTTGAATATCATTAAAGCTTTTAAATACTATTCATCTGCCTGCCATAAGAGTCTATAAGAATCAGAAACATCAATATTTTCGAATTTCTATTCAGTATTTAAAACTAAATTTGCAAAATAATAAGGAAGTGCGTATACTAAAGTATGTTAATTTGAGGATTTGCTCATTATAGTATTCATTGGCAATATTATTGTGCAATAATAATTATTTAAAGTGAGCGGGCAGTGTATAGCCATAATTAATGAATGTTAGATGAATATCTAATGTCTAATGAGCAAATCCTCAACTCATGAACATATACTTGAATGAAATTTTTGCTGGTGTTCGGCTTGCTCACTTGTTATAAAGGAACGTTAAAAACCATAAATGGAATTTGCCTGTACTCGCGCTAGATAGTCTCGTGAACTAGCTACACTCAAATGCATGGGAGTCTGGATACAAAATATGCAATACTGGATTTTGAATGCCGACGGGTGGGCATGTCAGATGATGGATGATATTCAAGACTGAGTCATATGCAAATCATGTTTTAATTCGTTAATTTTCAATTAATTACTGTCTTATATCACTCATGTGCCATTTTTACTGTGGAATAATGTTATTGTAATTTATTGTGTGCATGCATGCCATTCAGACCCGCCCATCACAGCTGGCTATATATTTTATGTCCCTTATATTAGTGTAATTCTAAAATACTCAAGTTCTACACAATTTTACACAGTATTGTATATTGCAGAATTATTGGCTGATTTATCTGCTCAAATCTCAGTTCGTGATTCATCACCATCCATAATTAGTCACCCTGATTATGGATTAATGATATACCTTGATCCGAGCTCTCTTAGCGGTGTACCGACACCCATAATAGCCAATATCAGAGTGTATGTGAGTGAAACAACTTGCACATATCCAGGGGACAGCAAGCCAGTCAGTGCTCTTTATTTTATCTCTTTTTCTGATCCTCGTGTTCGAGTGCACACATTGAGAATCAGGTATTGTGCTGATCCAAGTAATTCTGAGGAACTGGAGCAGCTGGCCTTTGCCAAAACAACCGACAATTCATCGAGAACGTTTGAAATTGTATCGGGAGGAATATTCAAACCAGGAGACCAATACGGAGAGATAACACCGTAACACATGTGTGCATGGACTATTGTTGTGGAGGGAGCTAAAAAATGTAATGTACTTTAAAATATGTATACATGATGTAATTAATTGATATTAATTTTTTAGTTTTGGGCAGAAAGCCTCGATACTTTGGTACTGTCCTCTACCAAACTGTGAAGAATCGTTCAAATCATTGGTTGATGCACTTAATAGTAGCCAAAAATGACTCCAAGTGTATTATTGCTTTAAGAGAGGTACAGTGTTATTCCTTGAACGATATTGTATTATTTATGTTGGCTTTATATTCTAGTACATCCGTAACAGTTGTGGAAGTGATAAGCAGTTGGACGACGAGGAATTTTATTTTACGTTTGTAAAGTCTGTTGTGGGTAGTCCTTCGAAAATGGGACTGGTACCAAGCGCAAAGTTAAACTCCAAGAATGTTCTCAAGTGTGAAAATGGATGGGAAATAACAGTAGAATTATCTGAGGTTCAAAGAAGCAGAAACATTTGCTATATGCGTTTTATACTATATAATTATTAGGTGTCCCAAGACACAGCTGATTTGTTTAGAACAAGTATTGATGTGCCTGGGAAATGCAAACTCAAAATCAACACACACAAAATTGTCCCTAACACATTCGATGATCCACCTGTGTTTTCATTAACTGGAATAGACAGCGATAGAAAGGACATTCAAATTAGCCCCCCAATTTCAGGTTTGTTTAGACATAATTATGATTTTTTCATGTTATTATATAGACTACATGTATTATACAGATGATAGTAATGCATTTGAAACTGATTTCACAAACCTCAAACCAGAAATACGATCATCCTGTAAGTAAACATATGTTAATAATTATAATATATGTATACATTATTGTATAAAGTATTATTCATATGCATGAAAATTTTATAGTTGGTTCTACCCCAACACTGGAGGCAGTATTTGGTCTACTGAAGCCGCGTTCAGCGAAATGGAACCAAATTGGTGAACAACTAAAGGTGTCCTTTGACTTTAGGGAGGATATGCAATACCAGCTAAGACAGTCTGATTCCAAACTAGAGTCAGTATTGAATGAATGGATGGAATCAGAATGTTCTCCTGTCACATGGGATAATGTGATGAATGTAATGGAGAAAATGGGCTTTAAAATCATACTCAACATGGTTAAAGGTACACACTGATAAGAGTCAGCTCAATTAAAAAACTGTCATAATTAATTATGTTTGTATATGCCGCCATCTGTTACTATGACTGATTCCCCCCCCCCCTGCCTGTAGAGCAACTGGGTGTGGCCCTTCCTGATGAATCACTACATGACATTGATGACGATGCCATACCAACTCCACCCAGTACCAAATCCAGTGAGTTATCATTCAATTTATATGTACAATATGTACTAGTATATTCATATACAACTTTAACTACTATTTTATGAGTCAGCTCAATGAAAGGACTCGTGCATCATGCATAATGGAAATTACTGTGTGCCATTTTTTACAATGATCCCCTCCCCCCTACCCCTTCCCCCTCCCAGCTATTGAGCAACTCGGTATGGCCCCACCTGATGTTTCTAAAGATGAATTACCGCTACACGACAGTGATAAAGGTGACGATGCTCGTGATTACTCACCAATTCCACCCAATCCTGCCATATTAAGTGAGTTATCATGATTCAAAATGATATATTATTATTATGGTGCTGATATGCATGTGAGTCAGCAGCTCAATTGAAGGATTATACATACAGTGAATTATGTTTTTTTTATTATGATCCCTCCCCCTCTCCCACCCCCCCCCCCCCCTCTCCTCCCTGTATATAGAGCAACTCGATGTGGCCCCCACTGATATTCCTACAGCTGAATCACTACATGGCTGCAGTGATAATGCTGATGGTGACAATGAAGATCACAGCACACTAATTCCACCCGATCCCACCATATCAAGTGAGTTATCACGACTGATTCAATATGATAGCATATGGTGCTAATGTGCACATGCATGAGTCAGCCCAACTGAAGGACTATATAGTGCCGGAATTAGTACGTTTCCTTTCTTTTTAAATTTATTATGATTCTCCCCCTTCCCTTCTCTCCCCTCCCCTCTCTCCCTGTAGAGCAATTTGGTATGACCCCTAGTGATATTTCTACTGATCAATCACTACATGATGGTTGCAGTGATAATGCTGATAATGACAACGTGGAAGATCACAGCACACTAATTCCACCTGGTTCCACATCAAGTGAGTATGTAATTCTACTATATATTCAACTTTTAATTTATGGGTCATATCGTATGTAAACTATTTCATTTTAAAGGTGATGAGGAACAACTAGAGCCACAGAAGAAGAATCGAACAGAGCAGCTGGTACATGATGAGGATCCGCTGGTGGAAGAGGAACATCATCGATCTCGATGCTGTCGTTGCATGTAATTCAATGAAAGCAATTTAATTATTAGACTATGTATAACCATGATGACATTGCATCGATAATCTGCATTCGACTATGTTAATTTTTTTCTAGTTTTGTTTTAGTTTGGCAGTATAATATCCTATAACAGTTAGTTGGTTTTGTTCTTTTAGTTATAACTTGTTTTAATTTTATAGTGTGACAAGATATTTCTATAGCATAATTATTAATTTAATTAATTCATATTAACACTTTAATTCCTGTTTTTTTTTACACGGCGTAGCATGCCCACATAGCTTGTGGGTCAATTCATTTTTTAGTAATTATATGTGGATGCTCTATAGGTAGTATAATTATGATTATCATGTTTTTATTGTTAAGTTGCGGTGTGCCACTGAATACTACTGATACTGGGTAACACTCAGTGTTGTTTTTTTTGTGTGAACTGCGGTGTTTCAAAATACTGCTGGCATTACAATGAGGTCAGAATTTTTAAAAATTTATTTGGTTAATTGGCGTGTGCTGAGTTGGAACAGAGCAATTGCAAGCTAATATCCAAGCATTATTGTAGCAGAGCAAAACTGAAAAGTAGATCATCTGATTATAATAGACTAATTAATTAACCAAGGCGTGGTGAGGTAACGCCCTTTTTAATAGAGCAGTACAGTAAGAAGACTAGATCTACTACACAAATCAAATCAAATATGTCTACCTGTAGTGACAGTGATGGATACGATTACTGTGATATGATGACTAAATGGACGTGTATGAAGTGTACGCTGGTGAACCCAAGCACTTCTGTAACTTGCTCAGCCTGCGGTGCTACCAGATTTACCGGTCGCACCGTGGCCAACTACGAGGTCATGCCGTCTGAAGGAGTGGTAGAGTTCCAACCTAAACCAGGCAGTAGCTTGCTTTCCACGCTGTTGAACGTTGGAGGCCGTGAGCTACTCTGGGCTTGTCCGAGATGTGCACGACAAAACGACGAGAACTGTGGCCAATGCGAGGCGTGTGGTTTCATAGCTGTAAACGTCATCGGCAGGATTCCTGAGGCACGAGAAGCAAGTCAAAAGTCTGAACATCAACGCGTGGCCAGGAAACCCGATAGCAAGCATAAAGATATTCTGATCAACGGCTCAGTAGATCGTAACGATGACGGATGGAGCTGCCCTAACTGCACGTTTCTCAACCATCGTGACCT
>JAYJLX010082247.1:0-24520 GCA_036873525.1 Chalinula nematifera
TAGCTACCAACAATGGACAGACATCAGTAGGTGATCCATTAGAACTCATCTAGAGATTAACAAACAAGATATTAGATTATGTATTAGTTACGTTTACATAATTATACTCAACTGTTAGCCAGTTGCTGACTCCTGCAGTACATGTTTCGTTATCTCCAGTACACTTAAAGTCTAATTGACACCATCCACACACACCACTAGCAATAACACACCCGCTACATCTAACAGTAATAACGACACACATTACTATACACACTATAATATATACTATGTGGACCAGTATACTGACGTTTGCTGAGAAGCACAGTCATAGAAGGAATAGGGAGTTTCAGAATTGAAGAAACTCATGTTTGTCACAGAACTCATGATGGAAAACTCAGTATCTGCATTACGTTGGAACATACAACAAAGGATGTCAGTATATCAGTTAAGGTATAATAATAATAAACATAATAATATACACGTGCTGGTCTTACTGCTTTTATCATGAGTAAAAATGCTAGCAAGAAGTCTTGCAAAGCCAGCCCCTCCCACTCCTGATAGAGGGTCTGGCTTATAACATAGCTGTAGTGTATATCAATCACTTTAGGTTGTTCCAAAAGTGACCTGATAGTGAGTACAGGAGGGGTAACTATATATATATATCAGGCTAAGCTAATGTCTGCACTGCATGTCTATGGTGATACAATACATGTACACTATGGTATGCTATAAATTAACCTAGCGATATTTCCAATACTTGTTTTACTATATCAGCTAAGCTACACGTTCCGTTATAAAGTGAAGACATGACTGGCAACTGATTTGTTCGAGTGATATTGAAAACACAGTAGAACTCTTCATCAGGTAACAAAGCATCGGACAATGAAGGGGGAACAAACGTCACTGATAACTATGTTATTAAATAAACTAAATACAGAAACTATTATTACCGCAATGATTACCTGATAGGGCATTGATTCAATATCCTTGATAAACGGTGATAGTGGTGTAATATCTACTCTCTTAAGGCAGCTATTGTCTTCTCCTTGTAACAGATATCTTCCTGTTGACTCACTGTTCATACAAAGTGAACTACGAGAACACTTAGTCTCAAATACACACCAACCACACAATGGATCACCAAGACTAATGCACTCTATACAACTACTAGCACTGCTACAATTCTCCACTGAAACACTTACAACCTAATATTGAATATACATAATACTATGGAAGGGGTGGAGAGGGAGATATCAAGGGTGGGAGGGGTCAAACCTCATTAAGGGTAGTTAAAAACAGAGTTTGCATATCCTCTGAGACAATAATACTTTGTTCAGTGGTTGATATATCCCCTGCTGATGGTATTGGGACCTCATCTATTAAACTCAGTGATCCATTAATCCAATGATACTATATTGCAAACCATCATGAATATCATACATTCAGAGTTATACTATACATGTGCATGCATTATATACCTTATTCAAATAATAGTTGTCACTAATCAGATATCCAACGAATACCAGATTGATATTATCTAGTGTCAGTCCAATACTGGCCCTCAGTCCAGCCAGTATTGAATTATTATTGAGGATAATAGAGGAGGTGAGAGGATCGGTTGGGGCTATTCCAACAGGGTCATTATCATCAGGTGCAAAGATACACTATTTTACAAACAGCAGCATAATATATAATAAATTGTAATTGATACTATACATAGTGCCTTACGGGTTCAGGGTCAACACTGAAACTGTCATCATCTGAACAGCTCTGTTCATAATTACTAATCCACGGGATATTTTTAACACCAATAGATAACACAGTACAGTTAATGTAAGCATTATCCATTAGTGAGTTGATCACACTGATATTGAACAGACACAATCTGTTATCAGTACCACCATTGTTTAAACCAATTACCAACATGTCTTCATCAAACACTGATACCCCTCTAATAACAGTAGTACCAATTAATATGTCACTCCCACACTGTAATTGCAGTTCATACTGTGATTGTATTGGGTAGTGACTAGTTAAACCATTACGGCACACTCTAACAATACGCAGCTCTCGTTTACTAGTGGTCCCACGATCAACAACAATGAAATAAGCATAACTGAAGTATGTGAATCCACCGAAATATTGACGTTGCTCCAACACAGCGGTATTTGGAACACCAAAGTTCGACCCTTGATTTATTGAACTATTGAAGAATCCATACTGACCAAGTCTGATACTGTTCGTGTTATCATCACTAGTTATTCCATAGCTACCAACATAAAAACTCTGTCCTTTAGACACAATAATACTATCAGTAAACACAGTAATAATAGGCTTAGTGGAGAAAATCCCTACAGCATTATCCCATGATGAAGCAATGGTAAGATCTGATCCATTACAAACAACACATTCATCATTATCTAGACATGCAACCAACCACTGACCATCAGCAGTAGCAGCCAGTCCAATGATATTGCCTTGGCTTAAAATAACACTGCCTCGTAACTGAAGATCTGATCTTGTGTAACGATAAACAGTTGAATTCATCTTACTGTCAGTGATATAAACACTACCCCCACCAGCACTAATGTATTTAAAGACTCCATTTAATGAAGTAGTGACGATTGCTGGGACTAACTTACTGCAGGAGTTCTGAACAATACAAGTCGTGATGAAACATGTCAGAATGAATAAATGAAATCGAAAAATAATGGAGACTTGCTGCATAGTTGTATATATCAATCAGTAATGACTCGCATAGATATACTGGCTTTATATACAAGCAGTTCCTCTTTAGCAATAGATTTTTTAAGCTATCAATAATACAGTACTAGCTTGTGTGCATCAATCAAACTGACTATATTACTCGTGGCCAAGACAATATATTGGTTATATGTATAATTCTGATGTATCAATTGCAGTTAACTGAAAGTTTACTATTCAAATTGATAACATATTTTCCAAACTTTCCAATTCAACCCTAAATGTGCAATGATAAAATCACTCACTATATGACCTAATATGGTGCCGTATGTTTGTTAATTAATTGCAATGGATTTATGTACTGTATTGTGTATAATATATATAGACCACTCCTCTACCGATTCTAAAATTATAATGGTATGATCATTCATGCAATATATGGTCTGCAGGGGGATATAGTTATAGCATATCTACAAGTGTCCTAGCTGTTCGATCATTTATGCAGAGGTTTATGATGCTCACCATCCAGGTCTTAATGGGACGCTACCCAAAATAGGGAGGGGAGGGGAGGGGGGGGGGGGAGGGGGGCATTGTTTAAAAATGTTATTTGAAGATAAATAATTCTTGACATAATGTGTATGCATGAGTCAATAACAATTGCTTCAGTTGACTTGGACTTGTGATGCCACTCCCATAATATATATTACCGTAAACGTAGAAATTTTCGACCAGTAAAAATTTCGACCTAAAGTTCGTGAGTAGTGACATAGATACTATGGTAGTGAAAAGTTAATTTTCGACCGATGGGCGTGGCTACGCGCTGAAGAAGATGGCGTTTGTATTATACAGTTAAAGACTAATTTTATTTTCGACCTTTTCAAGGAAGGTCGAAAAGGACGGAATTTTCTACTGGTCGAAAATTTCTACGTTGTAGTTCTGCTATATAGTGACTGTTGGCTCCTCTGTAGTGACCTATATAGCCACCTTAGTAATGGACTCCTGTGGTTCATGACCAGCTATGACTGACTGGAATACACCAACACAGGCTCCTCTCTTCCCCTCCCAATATTCAGGGCATGGATCCAGTCGCTCCGATAAATCAAATGCTCGAGCAGCGTAGAGGAATTGTCCGAACTAAGTATCAGTAAATGTAAGCATAATAGGTGGGTGTGATCAGTGTGATGGGTTCACATACTCTATAGCAATCAATTGAAAGTAGATTGAATGAATCTGTATAGCTGTCTTCATCTTCATAATGCAGTACTATAGTTCTCATACCTTTTCAGGTTTTCTTGTCATGCATAATGTCTAATATAAAAATGATGTAGTCTATATTATAGTATGTTAGATATACATGTATACATGCATCCAGTTAGCCAACTATATGTATAACCGGTCTTGATTTCATCAGAGGTTATTTGTTATCTGTGTATGTCTATATCATAATATATTTGCATACTGTACGCCTCTTGCCTATACTTACGTATGCATAACAACCTACATTACATCCCTATAATATACCCTCATGAATTACATCCCCACAAATATCCTACCATTACATATTACATCTTTGCACTTCCATTGCATTCCTATACCCTTATATATATATATATAACATCCTTATACCGTATATTACATCCGGGCTGTTCCTTTAATTATATATCACATCCTTATTTTTATACATTACATCCCTACCCTTACATTAGATTATACTTTTATATATTACATCCCTTTGTATGCTATAATGAAGAAGACCTAAGCCCCGAGATATCAGCCCAAGGGCTCATATCGAGGGGCAAGGGTCTTATACTACTAGCCATAGACCAAGAACCTGTGCTATATATATTACCATATAAGTGGAAATTTTCATGGGTAAAAATTTTCGTGGGTCCCTTTCAACCTTGAAAATTAAACCGATGAAAATTTTTCACACCATGCTTTGATCAAAAAAAATTGAAAAAACCTTGAAAATTTAGCCCCATGAAAATATTTTACATGCAAATTTTTACTCATGAAAATTTCAACTTATACGGTATATTGTTACCTTACAGTCACATCTGCTCAAGTTGTTCTTCGCTATAGACTAGCTGTTAGCCATTTCGTATTACTGCAGTATACTATGTGACTGCTGTGCATGCGCATTAGACAGATGATATGAGTTTCAGACCTGATATGACTTTTAGACTCGCGAATATCGTTGTATATGAGCTTTGGACCTTGTGAATATCATTAACTTGTTGTGAATCTCGTTATGACGTAATCGCAGGTCTGATATGGCATACGTATATCAGACCTGGCGGCGCTATAAGTTACTGTATAAGGTATACTATACCCTTATATATTACATTCCTGTATACCCATATATTACACTCCTACTCTAATATATATTATATCATCTCGTGTGATATACAGTATATCACACTGTTATCCTAGTACAACTATAACACTTTGATCTCTATGGCTTCTATAAAACAATCTTATTTGTCATATAGAAGCCATAAAGATCAAAGCATTGATGTATTATGATAACTACAACTCGTAAGTATATTTCTGATGGTATTGGATGCTTTCTATTTGATTCTACTACATTTTTTGTATGTTAACTAATAGTAGCACGAGGGGTGTGGTCGAGAGGGCTGATAGGCATAGTACAAGGCGAAGCCGAGTGCTATATCAGTGCTTGAGACCACAAGTGCTATTAAATCCTGGTATAGCACAGTGTGAACTGTACTTTAAGTCGTTTATAGTATTGTGTGGGTGCATTAAAAGTGCTCAACAAGATATCCAAGAGAAATAACATATGTTGAAAAACACGAGGTGAGTCTAGCGTCTAAGTTAACTTCCGGCCACGAGTGCTATATCTTGTAAAATGTCTGTGAAATTCAGGCCATGAGTTCTATATCAAGTGAAAACCAGTTCTATACTGGGAATAAACGAATGGTTGGTGCTTTTGATACACCCACACAGTATACTATAAAAGTACATATATTGCCCCCAGGCTCCAGTTGCAACGGTAAACACATCGAGGGAAATATGGCCATTATACAACCCGAACCCCGAGATATCAGCCCAAGGCGAAGCCGAGGGCTGATATCGAGGGGTGAGAATTGTATATTGGCCATATTTCCAGAGAAGCTATGGTACATATAATATATATAGCTAACAAAAGCAGGGATGATATGAGAAGCAGCTGCAGATATGGCATATCATCCCCGCTTTTCAGGAATATATATGGTCTATATCATCCCTGTCACCCATTGATGTTTTTGCTAACTATGGTACATGGTGCATTAACAATAACTATAAAATCCCTGTATACTGCCCTCATATATTACATCCCTACCCTCCTATTAATTACATTCCTACCCATATTATACATCCTTACCGTTATATGTTACATTCCTACCATACTATACATCCTTACCCTTCCATATTTCCTACCCTTATAATATTACATCCTCCTTATATACTACATCCCTACCCTTATATATTAAATTCCTACCATTACATACTACTACATCCTTACCCTTCCATATTCCCTACCCTATAGTATTACATCCCATACCCTTATCATCGCTACCCTTATGTATTACCTATACCCATATTTATTACACCTCTTCTTTTATATATTACATCCTTACCCTTTCACCCTTATCTATTATATCTCTACCCTTATATATTACATCCCTACACTAACTTATCTACAACACATTACATCCTCCACTCGCCTTGCAGTATAAGTTTATCCGTTCAATTCTGCCATTAAAGTCATTAGCTATGCATACCCCACACTATAGTATAACAAAATATCACATTACATTACAAAGCCCCTCCCTCTCATCCTAGTGAATGAAACGCATCAATACAGCGTACAATTCCAACTACAATTCATGAGTATAATATTTCGGATACCTTAATTCCATTTAATTCTATTATGTTTTTTGTATGTTAACAGTACGTATATTGCCCCCATGGCTCCAGTTGCAATAAACACATAACCCAGGGGTCAGCACCAATCCACCAATAACTTGGCATAAATACAGTAACCTGTACATAGCTCCTATCCAAACAAATATGTAGATCAACAAACATCACCAAACACCTAAACGATAACACAAATCAGATAAGAGCAGATGTAAAATAGAGTCAGTGCTTAAAGGAGGTATATGCAACAAGAATTGAATGCGGTTCTGAGATTAGAATAAAATTAATGGTTTTTCTCCCCAGTAATCTATTGTTCACACAGCAGTTTAAATCAAATGAAATTTTAGCACACTATTACTATGGTAGTATATAGTCACGTAAACCAGCTGTGATGATTTACGATATACTGATGTGTTAAAACAGAGGAAAACATGCAGAGGATATATAAAGCTGACATACAATAGGTATTTTATGTTTTACTGTGAAAAATGGGTACACCACCACAATATTAATAGATGTAATATATAGCAATAAGTGCATGAAGCTGAACAAAAAAAGAAACAGAAAATGATGTAATAAAGCTGACAAAGAAGACAAAAACTAACAATTTAATCTAAGCATGTTAGCTGGGTTATAGCACTATAGTAGTCAGCTTGGTGTGAAAGCTTAAATTTGTGTTATCAAATCACACGCAGTTGTAAGGGATGGTATATGTATAAACATGCATAACTGCGAGAGTTCAGCTGCTTTCATTTTCCATACAATAATGTAAAATACAGCTTGTATGATTTATATATAACAACACAACAGTTTGCGTTTCATTGATCGGTGATTGGTGTCGGTGATCCAACTTTAAGATATTCCACCTTCTCGTGTAGAAATATAATTCTTTTCTATTGTTGCATATACCATATATAAACCCAACTCAAGAGCGGCACTATACTTATGCTCCCACCCTTACGAGTATGAAATTAACATATAATAAAAAAATAGAATTGCTGTCCATCAGTTCCAACATTAAATTATCCTGCAGTCACGTAATAATTCTTTGGTAGCATAAATCCAGCTTCAAAAATAATTATAATGATGACATCGTATCAACACAATCTGAATTGTCAAAACTTATTGTAATTAATGCACAAATACAAATAAGGTCATGTATATAGGAATTGAAAGTATACACTAAAATAATCAGTCAAAAGTTATATCGAGCTAGAATAATAATACTGTAATGACAGAAATGTACAAACACACTGTGTACATGTATGTACAAAGGTTGCAATGTATGAATGCAAGTGTTAATGAATGTCATCCACTAATTTGCTCAGCAATGTCACTACACTTGAGGTTATCTGTTAAAATCTTCTAAAAATCGCACCACGTACACTTTGGTAGATTCTTCTCCAACCATTTATCCAAAACAGCTTCCAATCAACTATTATCTGTTTTCAAACGATCCTGATCCAAGGTTGCTTGGAAATTACTTGATACGTTCAGCTCTCTACCGATATCATCCCACTTGGAGTATTTGTCTTGGAGTAAACGGAATAAATTAAGGGTTGTTAGCCCATTTGAATGGTTCATTTGACATTCTATATGAAAAATACAAAATAATAAAAAAATAAATAATAATAGCTTTTATTCTGCTAACCTGATTTCTCCCACCAAATGGAATGTGCATCCTTCTGATTCATTGGCTAATGAGCTCCTGATCTCATAAGAGATGACTTTGAGTGATCTGCTGGGATAACAGAAATGGATTCTGTCTTTACATTCGGGTCGAATCCTACATACATGTACATGTATAAACACCTTCTCAGGGAATGCTAACGAAATCAACCAACCAAATCACTTAACGATAGCTCCAAGACAGCTAAATATAGCCCCATGTATTTTAACACAGCTGTCCAGCTGTAGACACATGCTATGTACTGCAATACCAAAGAAAGAATATTAGGATAACCTCACACCCTAGATCGTGACAATCCAGTGTTATTCTGTTACGATATTGCTTCACTCCGCTAGACATCTTGAAATGAATACTATTGAATCCTTGAAGTGATTGGATATTGGTAGATAGCGAGGGAAAAAAGGCCATTGGGTGCGCATTTATTTGGCCACATAAGCAGCAAAGGCTCAACCTGTGTTGAAGAATTCATGAAGCCTACACAAGGGTTTGGATGCTCAGCCAGAATGCATGGCATAAAATACTCATCAGTGTCTGGTACTGAACTAATGATGAATAGATGACCCATCAGAGCTAGGAAATCCTTCTCAGTAAAATACTCCTTAAATTGCTTGCACACACTTCCAAGCAAACTCATCTTGAACCTCCCGTATTTTGTGAAGTTTTCAAATTCTTCTTTGGCCATTCCTACTTTGCCACTCCCATAAGAAAAGGCGATAATCTCCGATATCCTGTCAAACAGGTATTGCGGGTCTGTAAATACCACATTGGGAACTACACTCGGATAAAACATGCATACTTGGAAGTACTCCAAAGCGGCTTCAACTTCATCTGCTGGTATCTTGGAGACCCTTCCAAGCATGGTTAAGGTCGACAGGAGAATCATGCCTTCATTTTTATCATCCATCTTAATTTTATTCATGGCCAGTTGAAAAATATACCAATAGACTGGTATTTCAGCTTCTGCATAATTCTCTAATACTAACTTTCGAATCATAGAAGCTAGTTTAAGAGTATCCTTGTCTCTTTTATGCGTATCAAGCGAAAATAACATTTTACTTTTGTTGGGATAACTAGAACTTTCAAAAGAAGACAAATCTTTTTTCAATGATTTGTTTTTCTCCTCTTTGGTTTCACAAGTTGCATTTGGAGTGGCCATTTCTTCTTTATATTTGTCGAAATGTGTACCAAGGATCATAAACATGGTGGCTTGGCTACACTAATGCCTTCAATTCTTGGTTTCTGAATTTTTGACTTAGAAGCAATGAAGGAACGCACAGGAGACCTTGTGGATATTTGCCTGGTTTCATTTCCCACCCTCACTCCATTAATAGAATAGCAAAACTGGGTGGGGTCTTACAATCGCTCGTTGAGCTTTAGAAGAATGAGATTGATCGAATTAAACCGAAGCAGGGCTGGAGCAACGTCCAGGAATGCCGCTTGTCCACCAGTATCAGAGATACTGACAAAATGGGTGATGCCTATACATGCTTTCGGTGTGAAACCGCAAGTATGTGATTTCCGTGTTACTCCGTATACCATCGTATACCGTTGTTGGCAAGAAATCGAAAAAATGCATAGAAATGAGTAGGAGCAGCGACTTTTATTGGCTGATACTGACAGATGCATGGAAATTAGGCTGAATGAGCTTGAAAATGGCAGTTAATAGCATATATAATTATAGGTTAGTACCTCCAAATCGCATGAAATATTCTTAAATCGATCGCAACGAGGGCTTTTACACCGAATCCCGACTACTTTCCATGGCGTTTTGCCAACAAATGGGTGTGACTGAACTTATTTTACGCCAACGCTTAGCTGCTACATCAAAGCACAGCGCATGCTTGTGGTTTCACACCGAAAGCATGTATATAATTTTTTGAGATTTTCTGGTGTCACAAAGTCTAAAACAAGTTTAATGACTTCATCATACTGGGATGATGCATGACGTAAAGCTAAAGTTGAAACTTCATTGGTCGAATCATGCGTAACACTTGACTCGTGCTGGTTTGTTGTACTGATGGAATTATTCGTTACACTTGACTCTTGCTGGTTTGTGTCAATCAAGGTAGGCGGGTCGTTCCTTTTCTTCATTGAAAACCCATCCAGCAGTTCCCCAGCATCAGGACTAGCTCCTGTTGTGTCACCCATCAGGCACTCCTGTTCTGTAACAATCTCAACACAATTGGCTAACCTCATTAACAACGTGTCTTGAGTAGCAAGGTTCCATATATTTCCTGCACCGGCAATCGCTATATCTAGTTTAGCAGGAGGCACCGTTCGACACATTTTTATTTGATGCTTAATAACAAGAGTTTCCTCTCGATCAGAGTCCCAGTCAAAATCCTTATCATCTTCAACTGATTGCTTCGTTGATTCATCATTGTTTGTATCTTCTTTATAATATTCCTCTGGTTTCAGTACTGGAGTACTATCGTGAACGTACACTGGTTCCTGACCAGTTAATAATCGTTTGATGGATGTTTTACCACTACCAGCAGCACCCAATAACCCTATTATATGGAAACAGGATAGGAACAAACATGATACAGCAACCCAGATGAAAATCATAAACTCTAACCAAGATTTGAAATTCTTGTTGTCACTGTGCCTTTTGCAGCTGCTCTTTCAAGGTATATGGCATAGTCTGAAGTAAAAAAGAATAAAAAAAGGTAACTTTCTCACTAACAACACCATTATTGTTGTGGAACATTTGATGTTCCTATACATTTCAGTAAAGCATATACAGTGGAATCTCTTCAATCAGGACTATGTAATGAGGACACTGTTTATTGAATTCCAAAAAATACATGTACATGTATAACTTTTCCATACTAAACTATATCTCAAACTGAATGAGGACACTTCTATATAATTACGCAGGAATCCGCAATAGAGAGGCTCTATGCACTGTACGTACATGTACCACTTGATAGCTGATAAAAGTTTATACATGGTACATGGTAAGTAGTAATTAGGACACAACACGAGGTTAAGTTGTTAAGTAACTTGAGAAATCATGTCAAATTTGAAGGCTATATCGTATAGCGGGTAATTTTCGAACAATGCTAATTTTCGAAACAAGTAGTTTCTTTCAAAAATAAAAAAACCAATTGCTCTTTCCTGCTCGTGAATGTTATATGGCTACCAAACATGGCAGAAATGCTGAACAGGTATTATAGAGTCTAGCTGCAAATCAAGTTAGAAGCTTTATTTTGCACAACAGCAGAGTTACAAACCTTTAATCGTCAACGTGATTGTTGATACATGAAGAACGGCCGGAATGGTTGACGATTGTTGCAAAAGCTATCGTATTTTGCAAGTTCTCCTCACTAAACATAGTTTCCTTTAGTGTTCTACTATGTACAGAGTATAAGTAGCAGGTTTGGCTGTAATGCCAGCGAGGATAAAGAAGCTACAGGGAATACAAAATGGCATCTCAGTACAGCCATCACTGATATGAGCATGTCAGTATGGTATTTCAAATTTTATAACTTTGAAATTTTCTGCTCAGACATATTTTCAAAAAATTTCAAAATTTTGGTACCCTCAAAAATTTTCCACCATACGGTACACTAAGCAATTTAATAACTAATGCATTGGGTATTAAATGACTAAAAGTTCAAAGTCGCAAACGCTGAAGAAAGAGTATAACAAATTTATAATAGAATACCATTCCAAAGTTCAAGCTACAGAAAGATTTAGCTATTAATGCACATGGAAATGACTGTCGAGTGAATTCTAAAAGCAAATCCCATTCAAATAAACTGTATAACTTAACTTTCATTCGCAACTGCACATAAAACTTCTTTGTTGTAAATAATACATTTCCCATATACATGTACATGTACAATCTTGTTAATACATTATTCACAAATAGTAACCTCTATACAGATCCATTCATACTGAGTTGAGGATTTACTCATTTGATATTTATTTAAGATTCATTATTAATGCTACACACTATACCCACGTACTTCCGTACTTAATACATTACGAATGATAATTATTGGGCAATAATTTTTCAATGAATAATAATGAACAGATCCTTAACTCAACTTAAACTAGGGTGAGGGGATTATGCTTGAATAATTTTAGGAATATTAGGGTCTCCAAGATTAAGAAAATTTATGTGGGAATAATTAGTGTAAAATGAGAATAATAGATTGCTGCATACCCAATTTTAAGTTAAAAAAGCACAGCTGATCTAATATAGCACGGATAACTTACTACAAGACCATGTCCAGTCTTCAATAATGAAACTTAACCTTGATGATTTTTAATGTCTTTATGCAATAAAATGTTAAAACTAGAGAGAAATTTGTGGAATAATGGTGTAGCGGTATAGACTTACCCACCGCAGACAGCATAAGAGACGAACTGAATAATCTACATGACTATGTGTATTGTGTTATTGATCAGCTGAGTAATTATGTATTGTGTGCTAGAGTAGAGTAGAAGAAGAAGTATATATCGAATCGAATATATTGAATCTGGAGCTATTCCCTGCCATCAGGCATATCCAGCATTCATCCCAGTTTCCCAGTTTGCCGTTTTTCTGTGAATAAGGGCCATCAAAGGTTTGAGACCGTAATTATAACTCATATTGTTCTTGGTCTTTCTCTCCCCTCAAGTGGTGAATCACCCGAGGACAGTATCAGGGAGGAAGAAAGAATCCATGACTGACAAGGACAGTGTCAATATGGGGGTTGTTGGGCCTAACAAACACAAGCGGAAAGAATTTTGTCGGTGTAATGGCATGAGTTTTTGCAAGAGGTGTAAATGTGTTAGAAACAATACCCTGTGCGATAGCTGTCTTCCTCTGAAAAGAGGCCATTGTCATAATGCCTGACCGAGTCGCTGATGCGACTCCACTGAATTCAGCATCCTCTGAATCCCCAATCGTTACCGAGTCATCCTTACCAGCTTCTCCTACCGTTTCCCCTAGTTCAACCAAGCCATCCGTACCAGTTGTCCCTCCTAATTCAACCTCAAATGTGGCCCTTCCCATTCAGGAGATACAACCTCAAGCCCCTCATATTGGTCGATCGTTTGATCTTGAGCCTGCTGCTGATCCGGTGTTTGTTTGGGGTAACCTTGATGCTAGGGAGACCTGTGACATCATTTCTGGAGCCTACTCTGAAGTTGTTCATTGGAGGAAGAACAATTTCAAGGTTCCGTTTGGAGGAAGTGGGAAGGCTCTCGTTAACGAACTCACACGGCTATTTAAAGCCTTTGCCCAGTGTTCTTCCCGTGGCGCTCAAGGCTATCACTGTTCTATGTGTCCTCTTTATTACAGAAAATCTACCCATACATGCAAAGGCTTCCGACTCAACTGCCTCCCTTTCTAGAAGATTAAAACTATGGCAAAAGGGCCAATTTAAGGATCTTTTGGATGAGGGTCGCTCAATTCAGCAATAATTGTATTCACAAGCCCTTCATCGCAAGAAGGCCAACTTAACTCGCCAATTCACGAATCTTATGTTCGTAGGGAAAACTAGAGATGCAATCTGCCTACTAAGTAAAGAAGACTCGAGTGGCCCATTAGACCTTAAAGAGAGCTATATGCATGGAGGACAGACAGTGTTGGACATCCTGAAGGATAAACATCCTCCACCTCAACCCTCGTCCTTTGACGCTCTGTGCTCTAATAGAGGAGCTACCTGCAGGAGTCCACCCAGCAGTGTATGATGCTATTGATGCACTTTGCATTTGGAATGCTGCCAAGTGGACATACGGTTCAGCAGACCCGTCTGGTGTAGACGCTAATTGTTGGAGACGTCTTTGCACATGTTTTAAGAAATCTTCTGATGATTTATGCCATGCCCTCTCAATGGTATGTAAGAGAATTTGTACTCTATTATGTGGACCCGTTTATTTCTCCCCTACTGGCCTTGTCGATTAATCCCCCTGAATAAAAATCCCGGGGTGTGTGTGAGACCGTTAGACGCATTCTTGCCAAATCTTTACTATCTATATCCCACCAGGATATCCTACAGAGTTGTGGTCAATGCCAGTTGTGTGCGGGTCACTGTGCTGGAGTTGAAGCTGCAATACATGCAGTTCGAGCTTCATTCAAAAGTAAGTCTGTGGAGGGCCTCTTGTTAGTCGATGCATCTAATGCATTTAACTCCCTTAATAGAAAGATGGCGTTACTCAATATTCGATTTTTATGTCCAATTCTAGCCCCCCTTCTCCAATAATTGCTACAGGGAACCCACAGATTTGTTTGTAAGTGGAACAGTCCTCAAATCGGAAGGTACAACACAAGAAAATCCTTTGGCAATGCCTTTGTATGGCATCTCAACAGTACCGCTTATTAAGCGGTTACTGACTCTAGCTAAAACCCAACAAGTTTGGTACACTGATAATTCTTCTGCTGCTGGTGCCCTGTCAGAGCTTCACAATTGGTGGGAAACCTGTGTAGGCTGGGTCCATCTTCTGGCTATCATGTTAAATTAATCCATCTAAAACATGGCTGGTGGTGCAGAGTGGGATAGCTTCAGAAGCCCGACGGTTATTTAAGCATTCTAATATTCAGATAACTACGGAAGGCAGACCGTACCTGGGATCCCCTATACATAATTTTTCTAGTAATTTATTCATGACTGAAGCCCTCTAATTGGTGCTAAAATGAGTCATACAACCATCACAATGATGATTACCACGCCCCTTTGTGGGATAAAGATGGAGTAGCTGAGTGGGGGTAGCGACGTTTGAGCTGGATTTACTCCACCGAACTTCAAGCTATGGTCTGTTTTAAGGTTCCCAGGCTACTTTTAATAGTTAAGCCTTCGAATAAGATGATAAACGATAGCTAAAAGTCATGCAACAGCTTGCAATGATGGAAAACCGACTGAGCTGTGAATGGCTAACCTGCTCATACGAGCTCATTTTGCTCTCCAGACAAAGAAATTCGTGTTTTTTTTTTCCAATATATGAGGCAAGTAGCATAATGTAATGGCTTAAAACCGCTCGCCAGAGTAAAGCAAGCTTTTCTCCGACATTTCTTATTCCCCCAGATGAGCTTCAGAGGAGGTGCGACAAGCTCACATGATCCAGTTTCGTTCGGGAAAATGGAGTCCAAATCCCATGATGAAGAGTAGGACTTATGGCAGCTTGTTTTCTTGTTTATTTCTGGTGATTTTGACGATCGGTAAGATACCGCTGGGTGCGCTAGGGTACAAACCATCCACCTGACAGGTAATCCCCATCGATCCCAGTATCATCAATTTTATATTTCGTTAAACACTTTTCTCGCTTCCAAAAAAGAGTTCAAGCTCAAAATTAGAATATATGGCGATCAGCATGGTAAGTAATCGTACCAAAGTATTAGAATGCTGTCAAAAGCTGGTAGTATCGAAACCGAAGTATTGCTTGCGCATGTTGGAATGTCAGGAATGCAATTAGCGTCGGCCTTGTCGCACCTCCTCTGGATGAGCTTGGCCCACAAAGGGGCGTGGTAATCATCACTGTGATGCTTGTATGACTCATTTTAGCACTTTTAGCGCTTTTTAGAGGGTTTCAGTCATGAATAAATTACTGGGAAAATAATGTATAGGCTCTGAAGACTATATTACCCAATGGATTTCAACTAAGGTTAACACTGGTTATCTACTCTATCCACTCTGAATGAAGTGGCTGCTTCTTCCCCCCATGTAGCTTATGCGGCCCTTACCCATGGGATTTCTAGTCAGTGGGGGTTCGTTTGTAGAACTACTCCAGACATTCACCATCATCTGCAGCCTTTGGAAGACATAATTAGATGTAGACTTATTCTCACGCTCACTGGTAATGCTCCTCCTAATGACAAAGAACGATGCCTATTTGGTCTCCCTACAAGACTTGGTGGTCTAAACATACCGTCGCCTGTCTCACAAAGCATGGAATATAAGTATTCCATATCTCTTACCAGCTCCCTCGTTTCCTTTAGAGCAAACCGGTCAATTTGATGTATGCGAATCTCAAAGGAAGTTAAAGTCGTCTATCAGGTTGGATAAAATGAAAACGTCATACGAACAATGTCATCAAGAACTCCTCCCTCACCTCCCACATGATTTACAATATGCGGTAACCTTAGCTCAGGAAAAGGGGGCTTCTTCTTGGTTGAGTTCTCTAGCTCTGTTGGAATACAACTTTACCCTCCATAAAGGTGCCTTCCGTGATGCCCTTGCCCTACGTTAAGGATGGATTCCAACTCATTTTCCTACTGAGTGTATTTGCGGTTTGGAATTCTTGGTTGAACACGCTCTATCATGTAAAAGGGGAGGGTTTCCCACTTTTCGCCATAATGAGTTAAGGGACCTAACTGCCACCCTCCTCACAAAGGTATGCTCCAATGTGGTAGTTGAACCATCTCTAGCGGAGAGACTCTACCATCATCGGCCAACTCAGAAAACGGAGCAAGAGTGGATGTGGCTATGGATGGATTTTGGGAGCCTGGGAGAACTAGAACCTTCTGTAACATTATGCGTTTTTAACCCTTTTGCACTATTAAATAAAAAGAGCTCAATCTCATTATCATACAGAGCACATGAAAGAGAAAAAAAGAGACAGTACAATTTAGAGAATCAACCAAGTAGAACATGGCTCATTTCAACCAATCGTTTTATCTTCAACAGGAGGAATGGGTAAGGAAACCACTGTTTTTTTCAAAAGGCTAGCTTCATTATTATCCGAAAAATGGGACAAACACTATTTTATAACCCAAGGATGGATTAGGAGTACCCTGTCCTTTTCACTACTAAGATCCTCTATACAGTGCCTAAGGGGAGCACGATCAAAAAGGGGTTGACCGGACTTTCGCCCTGTGCTACCAGAGGTTGTACAATCGGAAACCTTGTTTGAATTTGAATAACTCTACTCTACCCTTAATTCTATTTTAAATCAGTTCTTTAATATAATTATTAGTATTCTTCTTGAATTATTGTTGGCGTTCTCTAGTATAAAAAAAAAATTGTATTATGTATTGTAAGTTGACCTATTTTAAGTTGATCTCTATTGTCATGTGTCTATATAAACCCTTATTTTTTCGCTACATGAATCACTACTATAGTTTTGAGCTAAAAGTTTGGTAAGTGTGACAGCTACAATTGGTGACCCGGACGTGCGCTCTTTGTACCAAAGGATGGTGACAGAGCACGCAGTATCATTGAAGTTGCCTACTTTCTGGACAACTCAACCCGAAGAATGGTTTGCTCAAGCTGAGGCTCAGTTTCGTCCATGAAAGATCAATGCTGATGAGACTCAATATCATTACGTCGTTGCTGCTCTAAATCAAGACACAGCAACACGGGTGTTAGACCTCATCAATCATCTCCCAGATAATCACAAGTATCCAACACTCAAGTCTCGCCTACTCGATACATTTGGCCTTAGTTCACGGCAAACAGTATACACGAAGGGGTGGGAAAGCTTAGACATTATGTTTATGGCTTCAATCCATACACGTGTAGCAAAAATTGAAATGAATTTCATTAAAATACAGTAAATACTATTGCAATGCTTTGCGGCAGTGGCGGGAAAACACGTGCTTGTATTTTTGAGGCAATCACATAATTGTCTAAAATTTTTACATACCTAAAACTTTAAAAAATAATAAGACCTCGTCCTTGTGAGTTATACAGTGTAATCTCCAGGATATTTACAGTTTATCCCCCAAAATCCAGGGTCCAGTACAGTCGGCAACTGATTCGCTCAAAAATAAAAGTCTTAATTTCTTTATAGTACGGAGAAAGTGGGCACACAAACTGTGGTGGTTTTCTTAAACCATTACAGATTAAGGAAAGAGATTTTCATGGGATGTTACAGATAGGTTCAAGATAGTTTGCTGGTTTTTTCAGACCTAGGTGATGTATTTATCATGGAGTTTTTTTGTGTATGAAGAACAGCCATTTTAAGGATACTTTGATAACCAGTTACTATAACACATCCCGCCTACTTTATTCTTTAAGTTGCTGTATAATGAATACTAACCCTCTGCAATAGCCTTAGCCCACTACTATAGCTATACTTAGTCGGCGACTAGTTTGCTCAAAAATGAAAGTTACCATAGTTTCTAGACATAGACGATCTTCTGAGGCCCATATTTCTTCCATCCACGTATTTCTCTTTTGATTGAAGTACCAACGGGACTATTTACCCTTGTGTTATGTCTGCTATAAATTATAAATGTGTTGTACAAAAAAATAACAAATGGCCTATAATCGTGCATTGTGCCACTGGAAATCGCCATACATTCGTGCCTACTGGAAGCCATACAGTGACCAACTTCCGCTGTCCACGGTTTTCAACCCCTTCGTGTATACTGAAAGGGCCTCCCGCTCTCTCCATTTCCGACCATTGGGGGACTCCAAGCCATCGGCCCTCATGGATGAGATGCTGGCATTAGTAGCTGATCACACTCCATGTCCCTTGTTCGAACAGCTCTTCCTTGAACGGTTGCCTGACAATATACGCATTCAGTTGGTGGACACAAAATTCGATGACCTCCGTCACCTTGCTAGACAAGCAGATGCCCTGTGGTCATGTCAAGATATGGAACTGTCGTCTGTCAACGTCACCTTACAACGTATCCGACCGGACATTTGGAGAGAACGCTCGCCAGTGTAGACAACCGTGTAACTGGCCACAGTCGGGAAAAGATCAAGCTGGTTGCTGGAGGCCGTGTCGACCGGCTATATTCATAATGGCCTTCTTTTCCTAGCCGATTCTCTCTCCAAGCGACAGTTTCTTGTGGATACAGGGGCTGAAGTTAGTGTTCTCCCAGCAACCGGACTGGATTGGAGAATGAACAAACCTGGACCATCCTTACTGGCAGCTAATGGGAATTCTATTGGGACATATGGAACGCATAAGCTATCCCTTAATTTTGCCTCCAATGCATCATTGGAATTTTGTGATTGCTGATGTTTCTCGTCCATTGTTAGGGGCAGATTTTTTACGATCCAACTCCTTATTAGTGGATGTCAGTGGGAAATAACTTGTCGATACGTTCACCTACCATTCCACACGTCCACATCTCCCGCTCTACATGTACATTTGAATCAACTATTGAATTCTACTAACAAATACGTTGAGCTCCTCAAGGGTTTCCCTGACATTACTACACCAAACTTTATCCAATCTCCGGTTAAACATGGGGTTGAGCAAAGGCCAACCGGTTCATGCTCATGCTCGCCGCCTTCCTCCTGACAAGTTGAGTGCTGCAAGGTCTGTGTTTGATAGAATGGAAGCCATGGGTATCATACGTAGGTCGTACATGGGCCTCCCCACTACACATGGTACCGAAAACAACTGGGGGTTGGCGCCCATACGGAGACTACAGGCGCCTAAACGAAGTGACTATTCCTGACCAATACCCAGTACCTCACATTCAGGATTTCTCTGCCCAACTTTCCGGAATGACTGTGTTCTCGAAGGTCGATCTGGTACGTGGTTACCATCAAATCCCAATGGCCATAGATGACATACCTAAAACAGCGATAATCTCTCCTTTTGGGTTATTTGAATTCCTTCGGATGCCTTTTGGACTAAAAAACTCCGCTCAGGCTTTTCAACATTTAATGGACACGGTTTACCAAGGATTGGAGTTTGTGTTTATTTACATAGATGACATTCTTGTGGCCAGTAAAGATGTCCCCTCCCACAAGCAACATTTGAAGCTGTTATATCAAAGGTTACAGGAGCACGGTCTGGTCCTTAACACTTCTAAATGTCAGTTTGGTTGTGGCTCCCTTGATTTCCTCGGTCACCGTATTACAAGTGCTGGTATTCACCCATTGCCTGAGAAAGTGGACGTTATCAACCGATTTGCTCGACCTACTACCTTAAATGGATTACAGGAATTTGTGGGGATGATCAATTTTTATCGTCGATTCGTTCCATCCGCTGCCCAGATCATGATACCCCTCTTCGAGGCATTAGCCGGTAGATCCAAGAAGGCCCTAGTTTGGACCCCAGACATGGACAAGGCATTTGAAGATTCCAAGGCAGCCTTAGCAGGTGCAACTATGCTCTCACACCCTTGTCAAAATGTACCACTCTCCCTTACCACAGATGCCTCGGATATCGCTGTGGGCTCTGCTCTCTAGCAGTTAGTCAATGGTGTGTGGGAACCCCTTGCCTTTTTCAGTAAGCAACTATGACCGCCTGAACGAAAGTACACTGCCTTCGACCGTGAGTTGCTTGCCCTATATCTCAGTGTCAGACATTTCCGTTATTTTTTAGAGAGCAGGCATTTTACCGTGTATACAGACCATAAACCGCTGATTTTCAGTATGTCCAAGACTGCGGAACCTTGGTCCAATCGTCAGCAGCGCCAACTTTCATACATATCAGAGTTTACCACAGACATCTGACACATTGCCGGCAAGGATAATCCAGTAGCTGATACTCTATCACGAGCGACCATAGCCAGTACCCAATTGGGAATCGACTACCCTGACTTGATTCGAGCACAGCAGAATGACCCTGAAGTCCAGGCATGTCGTTCGTCAACGGCTTCCAAATTGTAACTAAAAGATCTTCCGTATGGACCCGGTGACTTAGGGTACTACCATTTTATGCGAGGTGTCCACTGGATCCCCTAGACCTATTGTGCCAACTACTTGGAGACGTAAAATCTTTGATCTGGTACATCGATTGTCTTATCTGTCGATTCGTGCTACCAGGAAGCTGGTTACCTCCAAGTTTATATGGACTAAAGCATGGGACAGACAGTGTACAGCTTGTCAAACTTCGAAAATCCAAACACACATTTGGACACTCCTTGAGAAAATCAAGATTCCCCAACGACGATTCGACCACATCCACATCGATTTAGTCGGGGCCTTTATACCGCCTTCACAGGGATTCACCAACCTCCTCACTATTATCGTTCGTTTTTCCCGTTGGCCTGAAGCAATCCCGTTAAATGATACTTCCTCTGCCAACTGCACCCAGACCTTGGTTTTTCATTGGATTTCTCGTTTCGGGGTTCCCTTACATATGTTATCAGATAGAGGCCCACAGTTTACTTCACAATTGTGGGAAGCTATCTCCGATCTGTTTGGCATCTGTCTGCATCATACTACTTCATACCATCCTCAAGCGAACGGACTAGTTGAGAGATTTCATCGGCATCTCAAATCAGCACTCCGAGCAGACTCTCCAGCCCCAATTGGGTTAAGGAGTTACCGTGGGTTCTCCTTGACATTAGAACAACACCCAAGGAAGAATTTAAAGTGCTCCTCGGCTGAGATGGTATATGGAGTGCCCCTTACAGTACCTGGGGATTTTATTCCGGGACCATCACCCAGAGCTCCAGAGTTCCGATTGACCAGCATCTTCATCAATTACATGAAACTGTGTCCGTTCCCTCGTGCCAACCCCGACCTTCCAACATGGTTCGAAAATGCCTCTAGTTCCTCCAGATCTCCAACTTGCTAAATTTGTTTTCATTTGATGGGATGGACATCGTACGCCATTGCAACGCCCCTATGAAGGTCCATTCGAAGTCCTTAAAACAGGTTGTAAAACCTTTGAGGTGGATGTTGGAGATTGGGCTACAATCGTGTCGGTAGATCGTTTAAAGCCTGCGTGTTTGGATATTGGGCAGCCGGTTCAAGTATCAGTACCTAAACCTTGAGGTCGTCCTAAAAGGAATCCACAGCTACCTCATACCCGTTTATCCAAGCAACCACAATATACTTGCTCAGGACATAAAGCCCGGCCACCACAAAGATATTCGATTCTGGAGGGGAGTGGTATAGCGGTATAGACTTACCGACCCAAGACAGCATAAGAGACGAACCGAATAATCTACATGACTATATGTATGTGTTATTGATCAGCTGATCATTATGTATTGTATTATAGGTTGACCTATTTTAAGTTGACCTCTATTGTCATATGTCTATATAAATCCTTTTGCTACATGAATCACTACTAGACGATTGTAAAACAATGATGGGGCGAGCCTTCGCAAAGCATAGTTGACTTAGTTCTGCTCTTTATATCTAGATCTAGCAGTTTAAGCTGTGTACTGTTATCAAGCTGAAAAAAAAATGCATCAATCATGTTCATTGCATGCAAAGAAATTAAAAGCAGATTGCCAGATAGCAGAGATGTGTTTATAGTAGAAAGCTTACATGAAGGACTGTAGCATACACAGATAAATTCACTGAGGAAGCTCAATTCTTGATGCTACACTTGTCATAGTACTGATCGTGTACTTGTGACTGACCGTTTCATGGATAATTATGGCTGATAAATCAAGATTCTCTAGTGATAGCGAGCACAGCTGTGTAAATGATGGATCAAAATCTGCAACAACCTGCTTCAGAATCACAATTAAGGACAGCTGTGTAGTTTTAACAGATTTCTTGTAGCCTAACAGTCAGGCAGTCGTTTACGTAGCCATTGTTAAAACATGCTTAGGTGGGCGTAGTCTGATAACACGTGTTTTTGTGAATTTACGAAGTATAAACAGAATTTTTCCATAATTTGGTCGACCCACGGACGTACCTACCTACCTACGTACGCTTTCGACTAGTGTGGGGCTCACTCAGGCTCGCCCCAGTTATTGTTTTGAGCTAAAAGTTTGTTGAGTGTGACAGCTGCAATGGAATAATTTAGGGAATAGGCAAAAAATTTAAAAATTCAAGAATAGAATATTGGGTAACATTTTAGGAATACATTCAGTTAGGAATAATCCCCTTATCCCCAACATGAACAGACTTTAACACATATTTAGTAACCTATGATGCGATAACTGAATTAGCCGATCAGATTACAGTATTCGCATCTACATGAAATTAATAGCTGTATTAATGGTAATCAGCTAGGGAGGGAGGGAGGGGGGGAAGGAGGTATAGCTTGCAGGAAACCACACCCTTTTGTGCATCCAAACAAGCAGTATAGAGGTAGAACTGGTGTAAAGTGTGAGATATGTTCTCGTCAGAAGAGCAATGAATATTCATGAGTCAGTGTGGTTGTAATCACTTTGAAGTTGCTAAAAATTAATGTAGAAAAGGACAACTGATAAAACTTGTTTTGATTTTAGCTCCATCAAACTAGAGTAGACACAAGCAAGCTTGTTCTCAAAGGTTAGGATATCCTCGTTGCTCTTCCCACATGATTTGGTAAATCTACCAAGAATCTAGCCGGCAATTTCTTTATTATTGGAATGAGAGCCATCGCTTGTTGTATAGTATAGCAATGTTTACTCGAGTCTTGAAGTATCTTCTTACGTAAAAGGCTAAATATACGTGTATATAGTGTACACTGGAGACCTTTCTGTAGAACAAATTTTGTGTAAATTTCCATTTTTGACAACTTCAAAGTGATTACTAATCACACTCATGAATATTCACTTGACAAGAACATGACCTTTCACACCTTGTACCATGCAGGCCTTTCTTCTACTAAACTGGTCATCATTTGAGTATTTGCATGTGGGGAAAGGGTATGGTCTCCAGGCTAGTAAAACTGTCTCTTGAGACACAATATCACTGCATCATAGGGTACATGTATACAGTGTATATTAATCTGTACTACCATAATATTGGGTATACATGTATTTCAACTGATATCAAAGTTCAATGCTGGGAATTTCGAATAATTAGTTGCATCTAAAATATTTATATTGAAATTAGCTACATATGGACTTGCCCTTGCAACCATGCGAATATAACATCAAACAAAGTAAGATGGCCACTATATATTGTCCACTGTATATTTTAGGCTTGTGTGGTAAATCTGAACCATTTTAGTAGAAAGAACTCACTATAGTGGCTTCTAGAGCAGACATGGGGGTATAAATATAGGTTATATACTGTTCACTAGGTTTCTAAGCGTCTATAGAACCCCGAGAAAACACATAGTAACCGAGCGCGAAGCATGAGGTTACTATGGTTTCCGAGGGTTTCTATAGACGCTTAGAAACCAAAGTAAACAGTATAATAAAGTTTTTAGTTTATATTTTTATTTGCGTCAAAAGGTTGCTAAGCAAGCACAAAGCAAATAACTGGTTTTTATTGGTCAACAAAATAGGTTGCTAACCATTCATCGTTGTGTTTAGCAACAAAAATAAATAGTACTAGACGAATGCATTGCATTATTTGGGGCGAGCCTTCGTGAAGCATACTCGACTTAGTTCTGCTCTTACATACGTAGATCTAGCAATTTAAGCTGTGTACTCTTTTAACAAGCTGAAAAAAAAATGCATCAATGATTTTCATCGCA
>JAYJLX010082358.1:0-24510 GCA_036873525.1 Chalinula nematifera
CAAAATCTCAATCATCTTGAATCATGTAAGTGATCACTTGGTAACTGGAGCTGCATGGATCTGTGTATTAATGTGTGGATCTGTGTATTACTGTGGTTTGTGGTAATCATTTGATAGTGTGGTGAGGGTTCGCACTTTAGTGCACTAGTTTATTTTGTTTTTCAATAAAATTTGATTAATAATGGTTTAAAATTAAGCTGTGTGATATAGCTTAATATTTATTTGACCATAATGGTCATGGTATTAACCTCATTGGCACGTATAGGAAAACTAAGGTCTGTAGGGGAGGATGTAGGATAGGGTGGAGTATACATGAAATAGTAGCAGAGCTGTAAGTGTGGGACTCTAGGATTCAGCAATTAATCACTTGTTCCAAAAAACAATGCTCACAAAGATATTTTTTCACTTTCAGGTGAACCGGCCCTTGCAAGGTGTCAAAAGGGGGCAATATCGTAATTATAGGATGCGTTCATTGTACTTCTACACAAATGAGCACTGGTATATAAGCACTTTTTGCTCTTCAATATTGGAGTACACTGAAGGAGCACTATAAGTACATATAGTTAAGTATAGCTAAGTTAACTTTTTTACAAAAGGCTTTTCTTTAATCATAGACACCGGTCTCTGTTTAACAGACAGGACTGCTAAGTCTCTTGCATATGTAGTGTTGTTTATTTGGAATGAAATTCGAAGTACTTGTTCATGTGGAAGTTAAATGCACCAATAGATCTAGTAATAACAATATTAATGCCACACCCTTTTGACACCTTGCAGCAGGGGTTCACCCAGAAGTGTAATAGATCTCCCATCATGCACTGTTTTTTGAAGTGCAGAAATTTCATCCTTCAACGACTGTATCGTTTCCAACCCGTCCAGTGATTGCATGCATAATAAAAAACTCGCCTTCGCTTTCATATTTGTAAAGGTTGCTCCTTGCTGCACGAAGCCTATTATGAACATTGTAAGAAATACCTCGTTTTGTAAATAGCTATTCTTGAAGCATGTGTTGGTTTGCAACCAAGCAGCTCTACCAGCAAAAGGGCATTTTCCAAGTCTTTTCGATTTTGATGTTAAGTATTGATGGAGTAGGACAGAATATGTATTGGCCTTAGCGATTGCTCTATTGACTGTGAAGTAAAATAACATACCATAGATATTTGAAAAAATTACAATACTGAATTTTATTATGTACATGCGCATGTATACGTATATACATAATACATCCACTACAAAATTGTTGCTACTTTTTACTTTCCCATGATGAGATGATGCCGTGTGTATCTCGAGATTTTTTTTGTCTATAGACTTTTTACTATTACTGTCGTGCCAAGAATCTGGAAGTGGTTAGATTGGTTTTTCTTTTCCTTTTCACTGATGCATACCACAGCCCTTCAGAAGTTCTTTATGTACTGTAGCAAAAGTGGTGCAAGATCAGTTTAATTCCATGTGTATAGGAGTCTTGATAATCAGAATGTACTGCTTAATGGCATTTAGGAGTGTAGTCCTGTGTGTTGTCTTTATATGTGCTGCCTGTGCTGCATGCAGAATGCCTTGGAAGCTTGCAGCTTACGCCTTGATGGTACCATTGATCTGTCAACGGTTTTGTGTGGCTTTGTCTCATCATTTAAGTAATAGTTGTTAATAAGAAGTGTTGTTGACTTAGGGTTTTATTTTATGTATTGGAATTTACTATGTGTAATAATTTGCTGCCTTGTTGCCTATCATGTACGATGTAGTGAGACGGTAAACAGCCTGTCTGCTGGGTATACTACCACTTTACCTACTTCCTAGCCTATTCCCAAATTGCTTGTACTAAGGGTAGCCGTTACGAGTATTATAAGGTCAAATTGTAGTAAGCAAATCAGCACCAATTCGTCTGCTGCATGCTGTGGATTATTGCCTTGATGATGCCACTTATACTATGGACGCTTTTATCTGGTTTTTTCTCAACATTTTGCTCAGCATTTTTCATTATAAATGTTTGATGGGTTGTCATTTACTGTGTACATGCATACATTTATAGGTCTGCCCACATACATGTGCATGTATATATGCTTTGACCTTTATTTTTGAAAATAGAGTACTGAGCAGTGAAGTGTAGGCATTTTTTTGCCGCACACTATATGTGTTGTTTTACAAGAGTATAGAGGTCTGATTTAGGTTGGGAATTATTAGCCTGTAACCACGTCTATATACATTGTATGAAGCTAGGTGTTTGTAGTCTCGCTCCCAGCCCCTCCCCTATTGGTAGATCTGGTCAGATCTACCAATATAGGGGAGGGGCTGAGAATGAGACTGGGTGTTTGTGAAGTCTGTACTAGTTGTATGTGTAGTGTAGTCATTTTTTTTGCCACACACTAGTATGTGTTGTTTTACTAGAGGTTATAGAGATTGGAATTAGGCTGGGAGTTATTGCCTGTCACCATGTCTATTATACATTGTCTCGGTCAGGAAGTAAGTGTTTGTGAAGTCTGTATTATTGTATCATGTGTGCACCCTCCCCACCTCCCTCCCATCCTCTTTAAGGATTTCCTTTAGTAGCTGTCAATCCCCTCTCAATCCACCAGTGATGAGGATTTATGTCTTTCCATCATGTACTTAACCTTGCCGTTTAGTTCATTATGCTGTATGTGAATGCTTATATTCTTGTTAGCCAATTGAACTGCACTGATCGAGTTTCTTAGAGTGGGTTTAAACTATAGAGGAATACATTGGCCACGATGTACCACAATTTTTACAGTCATTCTATAACTTGAAATTAACAAAAGTTGAAAGACACAAGTACATGTATAGGCATGGCATTTTAGTGGCATGACAAATGTTTTTACACAATATGACATTGGCCTTACAGGACGTAATATAGGTCACTATCATATCCTCAGACCTTCTAGTTGATATAGTAATTATACCCTGGCAGCCATACTGTATAATAATTATGCATAATACTAGTATATATAAGTACACTTTACTGTGGCACCATCAAGGTGTGCTATAGTACGCATAGCTAGTATAAGGATATCTCAGTCACACAGATCACAATGACCTGTACCGTCATTGGGACATTCAGTTAATATAGTAAATTCCAACACGCACACACAAATTCCTAAATCAACAATAGTACTCAAATGATGTGACAAAGGCAGACAAAAGCTATATGGTCTGGTGTAATCGCCCACTTTGCATACCGTGGAAGTGGTCTGGGGACACGCATACTCTGCACTCGTACAAGCGCTGCAAGAATATTGCAGCCAATCAGATTGCTTTGATCATGCTTCTACTATATCACCCACACTTCCGACCGTATAGTTTATTGTTCTAAATACGATTTGTCAATTTTACGTAGGCTCAAAGCATGCTCATGTCATGCATGTGCTGCCACACATGAATTCAACCCACGCTGTACGAGTGAAGAGTATGCGTGTCCCCAGACCACTTCCACAGTATGCAAAGTGGGCTGGTTACACCAATTTTGTTCAAGCACACCATAATATGAGAGCATGTAATTACATAATTCATGGCACAAAAAAAACATGCTCTAAAATACCCCTGCACGTAGCACTTAGAATCAACTCAATATTACTGCTAGTTTATGCATATGCTGCTGCAAGGGCATTTCAGTTATTCTCAACCACTTAATTTGCATGCTTTAATTATCTATATGCGCAGTACTGCGCTCTATACTTATAGTTTATGTGCCATTAAACGATTGCTACAATTGCACATGTACACTTGAAAAGGATGCATGCTATTTGGGTCATAAAATATAGCCAAGAAAAGCATATTAAGATCTCAATACATTTATTCTCAATTCCATAGTATCATCATCAACCTTATCAGTATCACATTGGGTGAGGTAGGTGCATGTGCATGGCTGAGTGGATTCATGTGAGTGACTATGTATACTACTGTTTCACAGAATTATACATGGAATGCATGTTATCAAACATGTCAATACTATAAGCATGTGTTTATTAATTAGCTGGCATATCTTTATCAGATGACAGGATTGGCGTTACATGTGACTGCATATAGATTGTTAGTATACCTTATCAGAAAATTTTAAAATAATTGAGAACACCGTAGTTGTGCTGTGCACAATGCCATTACTCATCTAAAAACATGTTTATGAAGACGCTTATACATAACAAGTGGTTGTAGTGTCTGCTTTACAAATTAAAAAGAAAACGTGAGTATAGTGACTGCACGATATGTGTGTGTAACAGTTCTGTAATAATCGATTTATGTGCATATCAGTCTATAATAGTTATATTAATGACATCATCATGATCCTGTATTGATGTTCAATAATATTTTCCTGCATATAAAAGCACACAACAATAAATTCTAAATTGCCACCATTTCAGCTCCACAATTGATCAATTGATGAAATAATGATGACATTGTTTCCAGTTTTTTTCTTATTGGTTTACTTTAGTCTGAACCAAGTGGCTGGATTGGCTTTGGAAGATAAGAACTGTAGTGTGCGTTGTTCAAACCCAAATGATGATCCTGACTCCTGTCAATGGTGCTGCACTTCTTATCGATCAATCAGTGCAGCTTTGCAGAACATCTCAAAGAAGTCCACCACGGTTAGTATTAGCATCAAAGGCATCTGCACATTGAAAAACACTACATTCAATCATAGTGATGGTATAGATAATGTAATTATAAAAGGTGATAATGAAATAGCACAAATCAATTGTGGACCATCTGCTGGCTTATTCATATCCAATAGTACTCATGTAACAATCCAGTCAGTCATTTTTAATAGTTGCAGCATGCATCATGGAATATTTAAAAACTTTTTCTACCAAAGAATTTCCTTTCAACCTGCGGCTGTTATTTTCCTTAATTGCAAAACTATTATGCTGAATAATGTCACTTTAAAAAATTCCTCTGGCTCAGGATTGTTTGTTTTTCTAAATGAAACTATACCAATTGTAACTGTGACTATTAAAGCAAGTTCAATAATTGATGGTAGAGGAGCTAGTGCATCTCAGGCTGGCGGTGGTGTAATAATTGCAGCTGTACAGGATGCTAAAGACACCAAATTAAATGTAAATGTTACACTTCAGGGAACAAACTTAACTAATAATGATTACACAAAAGCACTTAAAATGAAAAATGACGATGAACGCCTTGCAGGGGCTCTTGTTATCCTTGGTGTGACAAATGTAAGTATTGGACTTGATTCTTGTAATATATCCGATAACAGTGAAGGACTCACTGCCAAATATATGTACCATTTAATTAACCAGTTTGCTAAACTACACCTAAATCATACGACAATTGCGAATAATGCTAAGGGCAGTGTTATTGCTGTGTCTGCTAAGGACTCAAATGTACAGCAACTTGAGCTAATTTTATTTAATGCAATCATTGCTGACAATTTAACTGTTTATCAGCGAAAATATATTACCAGTGAAAGGGATAGCTCTAAGCCCTGCGATATATCAACAAAGTTAATGAATCCAATCATATACTGTTCGAAAGAAATGTGTGATAGCAAGCAAAAAAATAATCCCTTCATCAAATTTTTGTTTTCTTGCATATCACGTAAGGTCAATATTCCAGGAACGTGCTCAATTGACTTCACTGATAACAAAGCTCACTGCCCTGTCCCCTATTCTAATGAAAATAGTTCCTTTTTCAGTAATACCTGTTACGATAATCACAACAGCACATTATGTGGTCAGTGTATTGAAGGCCACAGTGTAGCTATAAACTCTCCTTACTTATCCTGTGTTCCTTGTAACAGTAAGACAGTTATCAAAGGATGGGGTCTATTGATAGCCTTGGAGTTTATACCAGTAACAGTTATGGTAGCTGTAATAGCTCTACTGAACATCAACCTTAATCAAGGGTCGCTTAAGGCATATATCTTCTTTTGTCAAATATTAACAATACCTTTTCCATCAGTAAGTTATCCATCTTGGTTTGTGGTTGGATATAATTATGATTTTCGAATCATTGATTTGGCCCTACTTCCCTTTAGTATTTGGAATTTAGGTTTCATTAATTATCCATCATGTAATTTGTTTGATTCATCTAACCATTGTAACAGTATGTCAATATGTATTTCCACCAATACAACTCCATTAGGAGCTATTGTATTCTGGTATGTAATAGGTTTTTATCCCTTTTTTCTGTTAATTATCTCCTACATTTTTATCTATATGTACTATAATGGTTATAGGTGTGTTGTGTGTGTTATTAGACCAATTCATCATTTATTGGCTCGTTTTTGGAGATCGTTTAACATTCAGCCCTCTTTAACCCACACTATTGCCTCAGTGTATACGTTGTGTTTCACTCAGCTAGCAGCAACATCTCTGAAGATACTCCATCCAACAACATACAACAAAAAACTGGTATTTTTCTACGATGGTTCATTGAGTTATTTCCATTGTTGGCGGCATGGTGCTGCTGGTATTCTAGCACTGATAGTGTTAATAGTATTCATTATTGTACCAACCGTTTATCTTTCTGTACATCCTTTTAAGTGCTTTCAGAAATGTTTCAACAAGCTGAATTTCAGGAAAGATTTGTTAGTATCAGTGACTGATGTCTTCACTGGGCCCTTTAAAAATGGCACGAACAACTCCTGGGACTATCGATGTTTTGCTGGATTCAATTTTATTTTACAAGTATTGATAATGGTGCTTTACTATTTTCCTGCTAAACAAAAAGTTATTCTCCTTATGCAGTTAAGTTTCTGTGCTATCTCAATCATCGCAGTAATTGCCTTCCGACCTTACAAAGACAAAAAAAATTCTTTGACTTCTATTGTGGTGTACTTCGTTTTATTCAGTTTGAGTGCATTAGTACTTTCTCCAAACAGCACTTTCATCTCGTTACATGTACTAAAGGCTATTTACTGTGTGTTGTGTTTATTCGTCATTTTTTTTCCGGTTGTCTACTGCTATGAATGGCTAAAGCACAAGATTAAAACACCTAAACAGAGAGCTATAGCGATCACTGACGTCACTCGGCCATCATCTACAAATCATGATGACGATGATTACTTACTGCCTAATGGTGTTGTCAATCATTCCTATCAGTCTTCAAGTCAAAGACTTTCCTGAATGATTTTTTTTTTGTGTATTCACTGATATTGAGTGTTACTTGATGCATTAGTCATCTGTCATAATTATGATTTGTAGCTTTTTTTAATTAACTATTTCATTATTTTTAATACACTATAATAATAATTGCTTTATAGCTGCATGTTTTTGCAAGTAATTAAGCGCGTCCCTTCCTGCCACTCAGTGCTGTAGTGCAGTAAGCAACAAGTTGAATCAGTATGGGCTTTTTCTATATGTGCCCTCCACCTTTCAGTGTCGGGCCTAATTTGGCTATGAAAGCAGCGTTTACAATTAAATTGCTTAGAATTTAACAATATACATTCATATAATCTCCTATACAAACCATTTCTGACTCACTGCTTTATTTCTCAAGACCAAGATTATAAACTGTACTTATAGTTACATGCATGTGAATTACAGTGAGTACATGTTTAAGTATGTAGTGCATGACCTTGAGTTTATATGTCATTGTTTCTTTCTGAGACTGAAGATGGCTCGGTCATGGACCAAAGCACTGCTTTACAAGCTTTTATTTAAAGGAAACTTGATATTGCGTGGTTATAACACAATAATTATTAATAAACATAATATACCTACGACAAAGAAGTAACTATCAATAATTTAAGCATACAAGAATGAAACAATCATAAGATACAGGGTGGGCGAATGGGAAACAATTTTTTTTTTGTTAATGACCTTCTAACTAAATAAATAAAGTTATGCATGCAATCATGACATACACTAGTTTGTTGTTCGGGTGTTATGATGCAGATTCTTCAGTGTGATTCTCACTGTGATCTCCACCATGGCCAACAGCACCATTTCCATTACTGTCATAATAGTAATCAACTGTGGGACTAACGTTTGCTTCATCAAAGTACATGCTGTCGCCGCCATCACTGCCATGTTCACTGCCATAGTAATAATAATACACAGTGCTATCATCACTACCATGTTCCCCATAATTATTATTATCATTCTGTTTATTGCTGCTAGCATGTTTGACTCTATTATGACCAGCATTGGCATTACTGGGAAAGACTTTAAACACGTTTTCATCTGCAGCTCCATTGCCGTTTTGATTGATGTGGGCAGCATGATATGGACTAGCACTCATGCTATCACCTCCATCAGATGATAATGCATATTGTCTCTTTGGATTAGTATCAAATCTATGGCTTTCTGATGATGTTACTCTTCTCAAAGCACCAGATGGTATTCGGAGATACAATCGTGCGTCAGTTCCATGACCCTGTCTTTCCAAAGCCATTCCCCTTCTTTCTTGAATTCCAGCTGCACCTATTAATCGTACCACAGCTTGTTTCGGAGTGTTCCTAATAGGTCTTGTCCATCCATGTTCAACCTGCCCCACACCTATCAATATCACTAGAACTACTCTCACTATCATGCTTCAAGAAATTACCAGCACTTGTTGATAGCTCCTTAGTGCCAGTGATGTGCAATTGTCTTTTAAACTTACTGACTGACCTACATTTGATTCATGATGTCCCTTTTAAACCAAGCTGCGGCAGCAGTAGGTTGAAGTGTTGTGATATTATCCTGAAAATTACTGATCTTCTTCAGTGGAATTGTAATTTCCTCCACAAACCAAAAGAAAATTTTAATTCAATTGGCATGTGTCATGTAAACAGATCACTGACTTACGTACTAAACAATGCATTATTTCCTTGAATAGAGGCCATATTCTGTGTTGCACTTCCTTTAGCTCAAGTTGTGTGAGCCTCCAGCTGTACTAGTGCCACTGCTTTGCCAGTAAACCGTTGCTTTCAATGGCCATTGAACTTCAATATGCTGGTTATCCTAGCTCCAACAGAAATCGGCTTAACTATTAAGCAACACACATAACGATAAATGATAGTATGATAAAACATGCTCTACTAATGGAAAGACAGATACAGCAATGAAAGGCCACTATAGTAATCAAATGATTAAATGCGTAGGATCCAGCATTAAGGTACTGACAATGCATGTTCTAATGAAGTATATGACATATACCAATACTGAAGAGGCCACATACAGCGGTAGCAGCACTGCATGTGCACATGAACTGTACCCAATGCAGTTATTTTGCCATAAAGAGGTAGACTATGTATATAGCCTGAGACTATTACTACCTGGTAAACTGCCTTATGCTGATTAATGAAAATTTTTATGGCTCCTTGTCAATGTATATAATTTGGTGGATTTATTCAAGGGGTGGGGCTCGAACGCTATATTTACATTTTTATGGGTGTGGTTAAGATCTTTAAAAATGGCGACGGACGAAGTGAAGAAAGTCAAGCTGAAAGTGAAGTGTCGGGTGATCGAAGAATCAGATTTGATATTCGACAAACAAGATAAAGTATGTTTATTAAGTATAGGAAGTGCTACAAATAGAACAAACTCTAATTTTGAGGATAAAAGGAGTGAATGTTCGATTATATCTACTGATTCCTAGACTGATCAGTTCAACTGTGAT
Source organism: Chalinula nematifera (assembly GCA_036873525.1). NCBI lineage: Eukaryota > Metazoa > Porifera > Demospongiae > Haplosclerida > Chalinidae > Chalinula > Chalinula nematifera. The sequence continues at coordinate 9,565 of JAYJLX010082358.1, forward strand.
TCAGTTGGCACTCTAAACGCTATTGTGTATATGTTGTGTGCTTTGTACATAGACAATCAGGGGTAAAAGAAAAGCTCTAAACATTAGATCTAGTCTATACATTTAATTCTACATTAGGTCTATCTTTGGCAGGTAATATTAGTTTGATACATTCCTGTAGTTCTGTGAATCGGGATCGTATGGTAAAGTACGGCGGGCAACCTTTGAAGGAAAGCATGTTGCTGTAAAATATTTCCTTTCTCCCGATGAAAAAGGTTACAAACAAGAGGTATGTATACCTTATTAATACCAGGAAGTTAAATGATGTGGAACATAATGCAAGTATTGTTGTAATGAGCAGCTATAGATACCATAAGCTTTATTGTATAAAAAGCTTTATACAGTTTTAATATCTGCAGGACTAGAATTGGTATACTATTCGTGGTCCACATTTTAATGGCTTCACAACAATGAGTGTTTTTAACCAATTGTATGATAATAAGCAAATGAGATACATACGTAGACTTACAAGTAATATTTTTCCAAAATTAACTTGTTTATAACTGTGCATGTAGCAATGTTCCCTACTGTTGACCTTCCACTTTATATTCAAAGTTTGGTATATTTAAAGAAAACAAACTTTTTTTTATCTTTGACGGGACGGGGCGGGGCGGGGATGCATTTTCACATCCCACTTGAATTGGGTCTTATGGTCTTTGTATATTCTTTGAAATAAATGATTTTTATTTTGTTTTTGTAGTTGGCTTTTCTAGTCACTCTTCAAAAACATGAAAATATTGTGGATTTGCATGGCACTGGAATATCCAAGAAACAGGTTTGTTGGCTCATTAGGTAACTATAACCGATCCATCCCATACATGTACATACTGTGCAATTTGCAATAAATAATAAATCCTTTATGTACACAAAATGATATAATTCAATAATCCCTTTGGTGAAACCCAAAGGATTGTTGAGTGTGTATTGCAAAAAAAGCCTGGGGCAGGATATAATAGTTGGCTGATTCAGTGGAAGGCTTGCAGATTCCAAGAGCACACAGTAGAGTGGCTATTGATTTTACGATAGAACTAAAAAGTGCTAGTTCCTATTTTTTTCTCAGGCCACTATTCGCTAACAATTGTAGTGCTAGTTTCTAAATTTTTGATACTTTGGCTACTTTTATGAAAATTTGTCATAAGGTAGATGGAATTTGTATTTCTATTAGCTTTGTCTTGTAAATCATGCCTTTCTAGTAGTTTCAGTCCCATGAACCATGCTAAGTAACAATTGATCCCTGCCTCCTTCTAAAGCTATATATTTTACATACATGATTATAATGATCAAATGAAATGTGCTTTAGTTGTTACTTTTTGCATCATGCATATATCATAATGTACATATACCATGTAGGGTTGTGAATATATGGTCTGAAAATTCATTATGTTTTTGTTTTCATTAACTGTAGCGTTATATTGTAATGGAGTTTGCTCCTTACTCATTAGAAAAAGGTTAGTATGTTTGTTTGTCATTCATAAAAGGATGTTCTTATGTCAGAATGAGTCTATCCTTAACATATTTAGGGGTGTAGCCAGGATTTGAGAAATGATGGGGCAATCATCTGCGCACGAAGCGTGCGGCGAAATTTTTAGCCACGCCCACTAATTAAACGTGGTAAATAGCCTGTAAAATATGGACTCCAAATAAGTTTCATGTTGATTTCTTGCAGCTTTTGGCTGAAAAAATACAGTTGGTAAACTATTGTTATTTGTCTGAAATAAAATGCATTTCTTTGGATTGGCCTGGAAAAAAAGGGGGGGGGCAATTGCCCCCTGTGCCCCCCCCCCCGGCTACGCCTCTGATATTATGTTAACTTTGCGTTAACTCTTAGCCAGCATACAGTACATGTCACTATATGTAGCGTATTGGATCACCCTTAATTTATTGATATTGATTTAATACGCTAGTTAAAGTTATCCTACATGCTGTATCATGCATATGATATACTATTGAATATGATTTCTTGTTGTTACTCCTACAGTGCTACACGGTGCATATCCTCAATACTGCTATGATGCTGGCCATGTATTGCATTGGAGTAGACAACTTGCCTTGGGTCTGGAATACATTCATAACAAGAGAATACTACACAGGGATGTTAAAGCATCCAAGTAATTGTTTTATCCATTCATTCACGGGCAATAGTAATGACTGCGTGTATTTATCATTGACTATATAGTTTATTACTATTTGGTAATGGAAGTCACTTAAAGCTCTGTGATTTCGGGACTTGTCGTAACCTTGAGACTAACCTCTTATACACTAGTAATGTGGGCACTGTACGATACATGGCACCTGAAGTCATTAAAGGTACACGTGGACTCACTCACAGTGTACGTATTCCTCTTGCTTGTATCCTATGCTTTTATCAATCCTGAATGGACTGTGTCCATGTGCGTATGTGTTTGGTAGTGATAATTTTAAACTAAATTAACACAAAATACTTTTTTGCTGAAGCCTGGTTCAGAATGTTATTGTTCTTGTTGCCATTGTTTATACGTAATTGTTATTCTCCTTAGGTGAAGCGTACACACAAAAGTGTGATATATTCAGCTTTGCCATTACTTTATGGGAGATGCTAGCCCGTAAGATACCTACTGTCAGTACTAGTGAACACCTCAACACATATGCTATTCTGTTTCAAATGGCAGAAGGTTTGTTCCATTACTGCGGGTGAGATAATTTTTTGAGTGATTTTTAATGTTTTTAAATTGAATAGGTAAAAGACCTCCAGAGATTGTAAACCTTCCGTCCGTCATCACAGAACTTATTAACAAGTTAGTTAAAAGCCTACTTTACAAGTTTGCCTTGGCCTGTCATTGTACATAGTGTGCTCAGGGATGTGGGGCCAGTCATGCCAGACTTTGTCTGATTTCTTGCTCAAATGTCCGACATATAGGTTAGACAAAAGGACAAAATTTGCATGATTTACCCTCATATAGCCCATGCAATTTCATTATTACTAGCCAATTCAATTTAGTACTCAATTTTATTGTCTTTCTTGCTCTCTTGTACGAGCCAAGCTTGTTTGCTTGCATTTCCTTTGGAGGATATGTCTTCTCATTTTTGTATTCTACACATGTACATGTACAACTTTTTTTTTTGAGTAATTATTTATGACTATTTTGTTATGATACAGGTGCTGGCATCAGGACCCTATGATTAGACTGTCCTCATCAGCACTTGTTGAGAAACTGAATAAGCTATCATCAGTGAGTGGCACAGTAAACTCACCCATAGTACTCTCCATACATGTATTCTGTATGTGTTTTAATGTCAATTTATCAAAGTATTAAGCACTATTAATTTATACATGTACATGTACATGTAGATCAGTGGTAGTTATAATTAGCCACGCTGTTTTTAAGGGAAATAACTTTTTTGATTTGCTTCAAAAATTTGATCTCGTTGCATGCAAGCATGTTTATACTACATGTATGCACATTATAAAAAAAGTATAGGTATACCGTAGTTCCTCTAAAATTTCCGACCTCCAATTTAGAAAATAAATATTAATTATTATTTGGGAAAAAAATATCCAGACACTCTAAAAATTCGTTTTATAATTAAATATTCTTGCATTGCGATTCAATTTCACTTTGTGAAAAAAAAAAGATCAACAACAACAAAGTAACGTTTTTGTTTTGTTGCTTTATCATACTTTTTGCAAAGTCTACAATTTTGTCAAAATAATTCCACAATGTGAAAACTCTTTCATTCTAACTCCATTGTTCATCTAAATTTGCAATGCTGAAGTTTTGGGGGAATAATGGTATACATGTATACATGTACAATATACATGTGTATGTAATTACGTGTACAATACTTAAAAAGTTCTTTTATTATTTTTATTACAGTTTTTCGAGTTTGGTTTACCAATTGTTGAGCAATCATTAGGTAAAATAAATAGTATTCATTCTCATTATGACCACTATAATGTGCTGTAGACCTGCTTTAATTGTTTATAGTGAATTATTCATTATTTTTGTATGTATATAATTACAAGTACATTTAGTAAGGTAGTACTGGACAGTGTTGTTGGCTTATACAGTACATGCATGTACTCTACCAATTTACAGTGAATGAATGTGTTTACAAATAAAAAAACTCTTTGGGACCCATTACATAATAAATCAAAGTGCCATCAAGATTTATTGATAAGTCGATCTGTTTGAGACACTGTAAGTGTCCTTTTCTGAGATGCTATACATATCTCTTTCTTGGACGGTCCAATATTGGAGGTTATACTGGAATGGGACATCGTGGTATAATCAGCATTATAGTGTGTTGTAATGTATATAATGTGTATGAATAATGGAGTATTAACATTTCATTATTAGGAGATGATACGTTTGGCTCCAGAAATAGTGATGGTGATAACGATACCACTTCCACTATTAAAGCAGAGAAAACCAACAACGGTACATACATGTAAATTATACTGCTATAGTTAACTATGTACTGTATTGTACTAACCAACTACATACATGTACTAACCAAACTACATGCTACGATGCGTAACTACATGTAAACAACATACACATAAACTTACTACCTCGTATGGTTTTGCTAGCTTTTGGGAAACTAACAGCTATAGAAGAACTAATGTACATGTACATGTGTATGACCTTAAAACTCTGGATTCACACTTGAGGAAAGTATAGTGTATATGTGTAAGTCGATACAACATATGCTGTCTCTGTATATGGTACACTTTACGTTGTACCTAATTGTATTCACTCACTGAAACTATTTATAAGGTTTAGTTACAGAGAATACTGATACGTGATATTATTAGCTTTGTTTTTATTTAACAAAATTAATGAAGAAAAGTTAGAAAACATAAAATTAAAAGCTTAATTTGTACAATTAATAATTAAACTTGCTAAAAATTCGTTTATAGGTGCTCGAACAGGTCTCCAGAATGCTCCAGCATCACACTATGATAATAATTATAAATATCACAATACCGTCCATAGTTTTTGCCTAGTATAATATCCGACGTATACAGCATTGAAGTATTGGTATACCAAAACAATGTTTAGCATGCAATAAATCACCTTGTGTTTCTATGATTACAATACTGTGCTAGTGGTTACAGGACACAGTAACTACTGTACCACATCATAATTATTGTATACTGGTTATATTGGATGGGTCAATCATAGGGCAAAATTAACCTACTAAAGTCCATTCACTTTGAGTTGAGGATTTGCTCATTAGATATTCATCTAAAATTCATTAATTACAGGTATTCACCGCCCACGCACTTCCATATACTTAATACATTATGAATGGTAAATTATTGCGCAATAATTGTCTATGAATACTAATGAGCAAATCCTCAACTCGACGTGAACGTACTTTAGTATATTGCCATTGTACTGAGGTTGATTTACAATAGTTAGTGCAATAATTATGATGTGGTACAGTAGTTACCGTATTTCCTCTAAAAAATTGTGCCTCTAATTTTAAAATTAAATAATTATTTGGCTGAAAATATCTAAAGAAGTACTCTGAAATTTCATTTTAAAATTACTGCTGCTGTACCTTTTGATTTTTGCTGGTGTGAGAAAGAAACCATAGATAATAGAGTAGTAATAGTGGGATATGAAACGAAGTTGGTACCGTAAATGAATTTCTTCCGGTTTTTTCTAATTCACTGCAATTTTTTTTAATATTGCGCAATGTTTATTTGGCTTATTGCTATTCTTTACTATTGATAGGCGTACAAACTCGCGCTGGCTCTGTACCAACTTTAATTTCCTATTCTTATACATGCAATAATTGTTCCCGCCCTCCGTCGTTTCATATCCCACTATTACTACTCTATTATATATGAAGAAACCCAGAAAAAGTACTATAGCCAGGTAACTTTTTAATTCTGTTACTTTCCCAGGACTTTTATCAAAGTCTCTTATTTCGTCAAAAATAGTCACATAGGGCTAGATTTCTTCATTTTACCTCTAAATATTCATTTTAAATTTGTTTTCCAAAATTTAATTTCAGGAATTACGGTACTTTTAATTTGTCAAGCTTATATCATGTTGCAATCAGTGTGGATATTTCATTGATCGTTTATTTTTCCCCTCCTTTTATCACTAGCCCAACCAGTTCCCGAATCCGGTATCAATCGAAGTAATCGAACACAGTCTGACGTGTCACAAGTGAAGGATTATGTGCAAGGTAAATTAAGAACAACTTCAGATTTCACCCGACTTCAGCAGCAGGTCAGTTTAAACTACCACTTTATAGCTATCACAATAATATTGAACCAGTCATTATTATATTAGATGTCTGTTCCTGAAATGGAGGAGAAATCGTTTGCCCAAGACTTGGCACATGGCTATCCACCTCATAAGTCACCTTTGCCCTCATCCAAAAGTTAGTTTCAGTTTCAACTTCATTGTCTGTTTAATTTACTGTATGTGCTTATACAACATGTAGTGTGTACAGTATATACTGTACATACATGTGCATGTATATATGCATTAAACATGTACTATCACACTATGTGTACTACAGACATACATGTACATGTATATGTACAGTAACTTGTTATATAAGCATATATGTGTCCATGTCTGCTCTTTAGTATGGATGACAGAGTGGTCTCACTTGTCTTTAGTATTTATGTTTCGTGTATTATTTAGATTAATCTTTAATGCTCAAGTCTTTTTATTTGTGAAATCAGGGTAAAAAAAAGTGCTTGCGGATTACTGCTAGTAATTTAAACAATCAGTGGAACTCAGTACTTGTACGCTATCATTTGCTTGTTTCTTATGCTATCAGTTACAGTCGTTTTGATGTAGTTTTGTATGCTTATCATTTTCAATCTGTGTTCTGGATCATGCAATAGGTAGTTTAGCAATATGCATGTGTTTGTTGTTGGCTTGATTGGTTGAGCTTTTGGTTAAACATTATGTTGGATTTATTTGTTTGTTTGTCAATCGATGTTTCAGAATAATTTAAAAGCCTCGGCCAAAATGGCAAACTTCACAATCTTAGTGTGTTGTTTCTTGGTATGAGTTTAGTATGCTTTATGCCTGAGATCACAAGAGTAACAAATGCTGCTATTCGTATCACTTTGTCATAAGTTTTGCCATAAAATCAATAGTTCAGCTATGCTATGGCTTGTTTACTTGCTTTGTTAGCCACGCCATTTTTCATGTTTTTGTACTTTAACTGCTAAGTTAGTTTCACTGATTTCAGTTAGCTCTTGCATTTTTTTTGCTCAATAGCAAGATCTTAGAAAGAAAGTAGTGAAAGTGTATCCAAGCAATTTATTGTGTGATTTTTTTTTATAGAGTCTCAGCCTCCTGATGTTGGTATATTAATGAAGAGGAACTCCAGTGACTGTTCTGAGGTTCAGATTGACCACGAGGTTCAGGAGGTTATAGACCCTGACAGTGATGACAAGAGGTATACAGTTAATAGTGTAGCTTAGTACATGTACATTATAATACAATTCATGTGCTTTATATGCTGCTTACATTACGTTATCACTGTAATGCAGACTATTTATGTTGTGCTTGTGTTGTATTTAGATACGTCTCTTTAGACGAAAATGTCCTTCGTTTAGATGTCCAGCAACAGTATAGGAAGCTACAGCAGTATTATCAGTCCTCAAAGAACAGCAGTGCCTCACTCCCCAGCAACATTAATAGGAAACTAATCTCCTCGACTTACACTGAACCCACCAAAGCAGACAGTACATCACCATACGCCATTACAGGATTACCACCCGAATTACAGGTCAGCTATAATACAGCTAAGGGTGGGGTCTTTCATAATGCACATCAGCTAGGGGGTGCAATCTTATTACATGTATGGATATGTTTATGAATAATTCATGTTATCTTATTTGTTTAAGTGGTATTTTTTTGAGATTTTGGCTTGTTCAATCGTAATATTTAAGAAAGGTGGTATTATAGCCTGGAGACCACACCCTTATCTGCTATGCGAATTAGGAGTGGTTTAGCAGAGTTATGGCCTGGTAGAATGAGCTAGAGGTTATGTTGTAGAGTCAAGAATTCTTTACTCATTATTATTCATGAGTGGGGATAAAAATGCACCACATGATGAGCCGCTATATTGATATACTGTTGTAGTGCATGTACATAGATATGAGTTCACAAGGTGATTTCCACCCCCCCACTCACGAATAGTAATGACTCAATAATGTTTTACTCTAGAACATGACCTTTAGCTCATACTTTTAGACCCTTGCTTTGCTAATATCACTCTTCATGTACATGGCAGGCGAGGGTGTGGTCTGAAGAGTGATCGTATATGTTGTATTAAATGTTGTTTTTATTTTATAATCAACTATATAGCCTGTGATACCAGATGAGTCTGACCCAGAATCACTCAAGATCTATGCCCAATATAAAGAGGTCAGTATTAGCATATTCGTTAGTGTGTGTGTAGGGAAAGTTAACTTGAATAGATAAACATGTGTACATGTCAGTGAGATAATCATTTTGGTAATTGAAAATTGTTTAAACTTAATCAGACGATTATGTCACAATGTGCCATTTATTATACAGCCTTTTAATACTACATATACTACATCATTATACATGTATTATATATGGGATTTATTATAAGAAATGTGATCGAAGATATATGATACAAATCAGAGCTGAGTGCTGCAGTACATGTATATCTTCTCAAAGACTACACCCGAAGTGCATAATTTTCGTATACAGTGGAACCTTTTCCATACTAAACTACGTACTTCTAAAATGTGGATACCTTTACAATCAGGACACTATTTTGGCCCAGTAATGTCAATAGGGAGGTTCCACTGTAGCACAAAGAGCCATGTTTATAGTTGGGCTTGGGTTTAGAGGCTGTAAGGGTTGATGTGCTTTATTAAATAAATAATGTGTAAATCATCACTGCATATCTCTATGATTTGCCCCATGCACTTGTACACCTACTGATTAATTGTGCAAGTTTTGTTATATTACACTTTTTTTTGTTTATCTTTGTTGCAGCTGTCCAAGTTATATCAAACATAATGAAAGCTAGTTTTTTTTCCATAAATCATTAATTATTGTTATAATCATATTTTTTTGTATTTTTGTATTTTTGTACTGTATAGGGTGATGTTTTAATTGTTTTTAAGTAATAATTATTTTTATTATAAAAAATGGTATGACATGATACATCATGGATATTCTGATCATAAGGATATTATCAGTATAAAAAGGAATATAAAACACATTATACACAGATAAAGAAATTTGAAATAAATGTATTATGTTAATTTGAGTTGATGAAAATTATATATACATCAGTGGAAGTAAAAGCGTGAACAGTTGAAAAAGGATTGAATCACGTGATTAAATGAACTAAAGGTAGATATAATTTAACCATTAACGTTAGTATACAAAAAACTTTAACAATATATTAAGGTAATGAAAATTTTGAAAAAAAAAGATCATGTAAAATCTTGTAGATTCCATGTGATGTGAAGTTTGTAAATATTATTGAATGAAGTGGTCCATCAGAAAATTAAGGCTTTAGAGGTGAATATGGACGAGTAATTAACTCTTTAATTGGAATATCCCTGTATCAATTTGAAATTTTTTATGATTAACACAATCAATACGAAATTCTTCAATTGGTTGCTGATATCAATACAAAATTCGTAAATGGTTTCCAATTCCTGTTGGTTCGTTAATCAATACGAATTTCTTCAATTGGTTGCCGATATCAATACAAAATTCTTTAAATTGTCACCAACTTCTGCTTGTTAACTCAGTCAATACAAATTATAATTGTGCAATGGTTGCTGAAAGATCATTATGAATTGGTGTCGATGAAATAAAAATATCTGGTTCGTGAAAATAAAAACATATAATAGCAGTTTACAAGTTTCATAGCCTTACAAGTTTGACATTCACAGTTATAGTTACACACAAGTATTTACACCATTTATTGAATATATATATAGTTAGCCGGTTATTAAAAATTATAAGTGTATAATTTAAGTTTATATTTACAGTGTATTCAGCCTGTGTATTCAGCCTGTGCCCGGGGAATCACAACTTACCATCAATGTACAGTACTACCATTATACTTTATCCCCATCACCATGTATATAGACTAGTGTTGTAATCGTGTGGCCTAAAAGTTTTGTGAACAGCTCTAAAAAGCCCTTTTGTGGATAATATATTTACAGAACAGGATGGAGTCTTTCGAGTATTAGAACTCATATTTGCATTAGGGTGGGTATGGATAGGAATGGGTACGGGTGGAGCTGAAGGGAGTTGCTGCAGTATATTCTGTGACATACACTTTCATTTTGGTTTCAAATAACTATTAACAATAATAAAAGCATAATATATAATGAGCTACACAACAAATTAATATAATCTAGTTAATAAAAATATCAAATTTAATCAATCTGAAACAAAATGCTAGGAGACACTAAATTAGTATAGGAAATTGACTGAACAAGTACACACTTACATGCACTCATGTACTATAATATAATTGAAAAATAACTGACAACTGATCATGATTTATGATCTAACAAAATAATAGTCGCCTGTGAATTTGTCATTTTCCTCAATTTCGAAGATAATGGAATCCCTTCTGTTGACAACCACGCCATCTTCATACTCCTGCAGCTCAATATTGCTTGTAGGATGGTGGGGGGTTGGAGAATCGGTATTAGTCTCAGTATTGGGACTCAACTTATTCCTCAGTAAAACCATCAGTATTGTAATGTTTAGTTTGGGCCACTTCCGTATTGAGGCTCTGTATAGGTGAATTAAAATGACAGCTACAAAAAGGATGACCTCCAATGATATGGAAACGATTGTGACAGTCAGTGATTTTGTGACAGTACCAGTAATTAGGGCTAAAACAAACAGATTAAAGAAAGAGAGCATCTCCAATACATAGGTAGCCCTGCTCCGATAAACTTTGTTATGAAACAAGCTCATGGAAAATACAACCATCATTATCAAAACATTGTTAATATTAGAAGAGGAACCAGCTGTCAATGAAAAACTCACTGTAAAAACAAGTCGAGCAATTAGACCGAGCCCCACCCAAAACCTGTACTTCACTTTATAAGGGCCTGTATAGGCATCAATAAATGGCTTGAGTTTTACTACAGGGTCTCGTGTACTCCTAAAGCAAACATCACTGTACCTAACCAGCCACTGTGCTGAAAACACCAGCCCTGTATATACCAATGCAAGTATCAGAAACACAATACCCACAATGAGTAGTGGTACATGCTTGCCTTGAGCATAGTGTACATTACCATCTCTAGCCCAAGCAATCCACACCAGCTCTCCACACAATACTCGAGTGTAGGTGAATATTGCTGTCAGGGTTCGCAGCAGTTTAGTGTAGGACATGAGTATCAGTGTGGCTAGTACTGGTACAGCTGGATGAAGGTTACAGAATTTGGATAGTCTTGTTGAATATCGACAGGCCAGTATAATACCAATCACTATTACCCAGATATACAAGGGAAACAGGAACTGAAGCCATACCTTCCAGTAGTCGTCCAACCCGTTTATGAAACAGGTATGAATACCAAGGTCTAGATTAATCCAGGAGATAAATTGATTGACAATGGGGACACTTCCTCCTTGTAACCCAAACTCAGAGCTATTGAGCTGTACAACATTAGCATAGAACAGTACTCCATTGATAGTTCCTACTGACACTGTTAGATTCAATACCAGTATAAGGAACACTAGTATTATACCAGCTATAAGGAATACCAATGTTATATAAATGGATGATATACTTGAACAGTCGGCACACTGGTTACCACCTAGCTGTACACTGAGACCTGGTAAACACTCTCCACACAGTGTTCCTGCTCTGTGATGGTTACATTGAGTGTCTGATTCATTTAGTTTAAACTGGACTGCTGAACTGATACAGTAGTCAAACGGACAACCATCATGAGCCACTGTGCAATTGAGGTCAGGCTTGAACGCAATCCAGTTGTTTCCTGATCGTTGTATTGGAAATGGTTGTGATACATTACATGAAACACCAGGAATAGTAGTTAGAACACTGTCACAGACACATTCCCGTAACAGTGGATCCAGAACCAGTCCCAAAGGGCACGGTAATATAGTCAGTTGAACCAAGACAGCGCCTTGATTTGCCAATCTGGTATTAGGTACACTCAATTTGATTGTGATGGTTATATTGGTATCAGATATTTGGCTGATTTCAGGAATATAATTATACTGTAGACATGAAGACATTGAATCGCTGCTGTCCATTACACTCGTAGCAAGTGGAAATAGTGTCTTATTATTAGTAACGACTCCGGGGCTTATCCCTCCACATACTCCGACAGTTGCTAAGGATACGGTAAATGACTGTCCGGGAAATATTGTCGTATCAATGACTTCATTACTCGTACAGTTGATACCAGTATTGTCGTTACACCTGCACACACCAAGTGGTTCTGATGAGACAGATGATGATAGGGGCATTCCTTTGTAACCAACCCCACCCATTTCCTCCTCCTTCAACACCATAGGTACATTGGGACACTCTAATATATTTTTGAACGTATCTCGTCTGAATAATACTATGTTGGGGCCATCTGTTAGTCGATTATTACAATTGAAGAATGTCCCGCCATATAGATTGTTCCCAGCAACATTGGCTCTATTGCCAATAAACTCTGCTGTCATATTTACACCTAATGTGCATGGAGAAATGAATTCCGGTTCAATGTAGGTCTCTCCACGTGATATATCACCATCTGCTGAGAATATAGCCCCACCAAATCCATCAGCTGTGTTATTAATGAAACCCACACTGCTGTCGTTACCTATTGTGTTGAGACGGGAATTGGTATCAAGGTATATCCCTCCTCCATTCAGGGGTGTGGTATTGTTGATGAAGAGGGTGTGGCCATCAGTGAACACCATGTCACAGCTGGTCAAGCTAACTCCTGATCCTTTGTTACTGCTGATAATTGTTCGTGAGACTTCAAATTGACAGTTGCTTGATGTGTCAGATATCAAATATCCGTGTATTCCACCACCAAAATCAGCCTTGTTCATCATGAAACTACAATTGAACACTCCAATAGTGGCTGCAAAAGTGGCAAAAAAATCTAAACCCCCTCCAAAACGAGTGGCAGTGTTTTGAGTAAAATCAGTTTCAGCAATAATTCCATTGAAAGAGGTAACTCTGTTGCTACCACTAGTGACAAACAATCGTATACCCAAACCAGCCCCAAAATCAGCTAGATTTTGATAAAAATGGTTCTTTTTAATTTTTAAAACAGTTTGAACATTGTCCCGCTGGAAAAGTGATAAACCAGCTCCCAAAAATGTGGCAAAGTTTCCAAGAAATGTATTATTTGTGATGACTACATTTGAAGTAGAGGTAGATAGAGTGAAGTGAGCCCCGCCCCCATCAAACGCCCTGTTACCTTCTAAAGTCAGTCCACTTATGAATACAGTATATGAAATTGAATCTGATCCCACAAGTCTGAATCCACCTCCTTCCCTCACTGCAACGTTATCTCTAAACATCGAACCCAATATTTCCACATTGACAGTAGAGGATGGAACTGATGTGAATATAATTAGTCCACCACCTCTGAAAGCAGTGTTGGATTGAAACAATGAATTTCTGATTGTTATATTCCCATCAACAGCTCTCTGAAACTCCACAGTGGCTCCGCCCCCATTATCGGCATTGTTATTAGTCAATGTGAGGTTACTGAAGTATATGGAAGTGGTTGTTTGAATGAATTGTAGACGTATAGCCCCACCAGCTGATTCTATTCCATTCCTGCCAACTACAGCACTATTATTCACAAACACACAATCAGTTATATTCAATTGATTGTTATTGAATGCTGTTAAAGCACTCCCACCAAAGAAAGGTGAGTAAACAACTACAGTGTTGTCTACGAAGACATTCAGCTTTAGTGTCAGTGAAGCTACTTGGACGTAAATTGCTCTATTGAGATTCCTGATAAAACGGGACTCCATGATGAGTATTGAAGCCGACACTGACCCACTCACAAACACAGCTGCATTAAACGTTGTATCATTGAATTCACCATTTTGGTAAAAATAGCTACCACTTACTTGCAGCTGAATTTCAAAATTAGTACGAAAATCAATAGCTTTGTTACGATTGTGCTCAAAAATACAATCCATCACTAAAGTTGCTGTGTCATCACTGGTAGAGCACAGAGCACTGTTTGAGTTTTGTGCTTCTATTCCAATATCATTTTCAACGAAGTTTGTTGAAATAACAGTCATGTTACAAGTATTTAAAAGGAAGATGCCATCCCTAGTGATGTTTATGAATGAAGAGTTCACTATTGATACACTCAATGATGAAACTGCTATCATACCAATGTGACTATCAATAATTCCAGTCTGTTCCAGCATCACTGATTGACTATTGAATAATCGTATGGTAGGAGTGTTCTGTTCTGCTTGACCACAGTTGATTAGGTCAATACCAATGATACTGATACCATTACTATTAATGAATTGGAACCCTTTAGTATTCCGCCCACACTCAATTACTGTTATCCCTCTACCTTGACCAAACAGGATGAGATCGTGAATATCATTAACTCTGATTATCTGTAAACCCTCGCTATCTAGTATATGGTGTCCTTCTGCTATGTGGAATGTTGTGTTGGAAGTAAAGTATGCTGAAACATTGCTAATGAAGAACTGAAGGGTGTTACAACCTACATTGAGAGACCCAGTATCATTAACATTACTGTAGGTGATGAGGCCATTACATTCTTCAGTTGACTGCACTACGTGATAGACATGATGATACGGTTGGTGGTGCTGCCCAGTATTACACAATGCTAATGGTTGGTAGATTGATATTAATGTCAATATCAGCATACAAATAGCAGAGCCA
>JAYJLX010082469.1:0-24506 GCA_036873525.1 Chalinula nematifera
TGTCGTGTTAATACCATTTAATACCGACCGGAAAAAAGTTGGAATCGTTGTTGAAGTTGGCCTCATACAAGAAAAAACGAACGGCCATTTTTCTCTATCTTAATACATTGCTAATTTGTGCACGTGCGCAAAACGTGGGCGCGGTTGCAGCTGTTAATTGCAACATCAAAGATTATGATAACATTATCAACAAAGCATGTAGCACTGTCCCAGGTATTAAGTGGCCCGTGCAACAAATAAAGCAGACGGTGTAAACGAAGTGCACTAAAATAGCACTATCAATGAATCCGTACAAAGGTTTTAAATGGGCGAAAAAAAAGAAAAGCTTCACATAGATGAAAACAAGCAGTTCACAATTTCAGTGCAATGGGAAATGGGTGCTGATGGTTACTCAGCTTCCATTTGAAATCCGTACAAAGGTTTTAAATGGGCAAAAAAAAGAAAAGCTTCACATAGATAAAAACAAGCAGTTCACAATTTCAGTGCAACGGGAAATGGGTGCTGATGGTTACTCAGCTTCCATTTGATGTGGGTGTGGAAGTAAGTATGTGCTCACCAAAAATCAAAATCATGGCTGATTTTAAATTGGACCAGGCACTTTAAGACATGCCGTCATAGTCAAATTAAGGAAAAGGCAAACAAGGCTCACTCTCCACCTAGTTTTTTACCCAACAGCTTGTAGCAAATGCCATATCAGCAAGCAGAAAAGGATCCAGGTCAACCATTAGGAAGCTTCCCGCCACTACCTGCATCAGCTTATTCGCTTCATAAAACGAATTAACATTGCATCATCACCAGCATTTTCATCGTATCCATTTATTTGCCCACCATACAATCCAACAATGCAAATGTACAGGGAGTTCCACTAAAGCTTTCAAAACAATTCCCATCAGCCATCGTCCCCTTTCAATGATGACTTTGATCAATCATCGCTGCCTCCCTATGCTTGCCATCATCAGTTTTAGATGCTAAAGAGTACACAAGTGCAATAGTACAGTCACCTTCACTTCGGCTTCACGAAATCTCTTCATTATTACCATAAGCAACAGGAGGTTTTTTGATTCGGCAGTATTACCTCCAATACACGTTTGCCGCCAACTCTGGATAGCAACAAAGCATGTACAACCATAGCAGCATCCCCACTACTCAATCTGCATCCATTAATATTTCGGTTTTTCCCAAGCCCCTCCTTCTTAAATAAAGAGGGAGGGGCATTAAGATCAGGCAGAGACTGGTCTAGAACAGCAAAAACAAAACTTAAGTGGACTCAATAGACAAAGACCTTTCACAAACACGAATAACTGATTATTTACAGACAGCTGACAATGTGCTGTGTTTATTGGAACGCAACAAACCATTGTGCAATGCTATCAATCAGTCTCTTCAAGTACCCAATACAACAATTGGATCCCTCTTGCACAAGATACCAAAGAACATATAGAGTAATATGGGGAAGGTGCCAAGGCAAAAACGTCATGATGCTGTGATAAAAAAATTTGCTACAGCCTTGTATATATTAGCCAGGCCCATGGCTTATGAGCTTATACACAAAAACCTTCCTGAAGCACTACCCTCATTAAGAACAGTACAAACCATCGTAAAGTTGCAGTATTCACATATTGAGGAAGGCAAGTATCGATTTGGGGAACTACTTGAACATCTTAAAGTACACAATTTGCCTTTTCTTGTGTTGCTTTAGCCAAGGATGCAACTTGTATAGTTCAGAGGGTTGAATATGACCCTAAAACAAACAGATGTGTTGATTTTGTCATTCCAATGGAAAAGGGAGGACAGTACAAAATTGACAACTATCAAGCTGAAGGTATTCAAACCATGTTTGAAAAATGCTCCATTGCAAAGTATAAGTATGCATACGTCTTTGCAGTTCAACCCCTCGTGGATGGTGCACCATCTTATTGCCTGACATGCGTAGGAACAGATAAGTTCACGAGGTTTTGCAGAGGTGGAGTTACATAGATACAGAGCTACAGAAGCTTGGCATTCAGTTTATAAGCTTTTCTGCAGATGGGGACTCGAGTTGTTTGCGGGCAATGCGAATCATGATGAATATGGCACCATGCAGGAGATGAACTTTGTTCAAAGGAGCAAACATTGAAACTGCCTGAGAGGTCGTCTCTCATAACAATTCCAAATTGTTTACAAAAATGGTTGCACTTTAAGCATTTCCAATCCATTTCGTGTGTGCACGACACAATTCACATTGCAGTAAAACTTAAATCAAGACTCATTAAACCATTAATAATTCTGCCAATGGGAACGTACATGGCAACCTGTTCACATCTATCAATACTTCTGAAGACGCACAGCAAGGCGCAGCATGGCTTACGACTGAAAGACATCAACAATCAAGACAAACGAAACTTCGCAGCAGTGGAGAATATTGTAAGGGCTTCACACCTTTTAGAAAATACACCAGATGCTATTGGGAACAAAACAGTACATTGGTATCATTGAGGTAGTCATCAATAGCTACCAGGACAAAGAATTAAGTCCAGTAAAACGGTTGGAGGAAATATGGAGTGCTGTTTTTGTTTTGCGCTATTGGCGTCAATGGATTTTAGACCATCCTGATTTTTACACTTAAGAACAACTTCATAACAACAAATGCTTTCATATGCTAAGAAATCAATGCTCATGCCCTGTTAATTTTATTATACAGGCTTCGTGATGAAAAAAGTGATGCGTCTGAAAGCTTTGTTCCATGGCTTACAGGATCACAAGTTGTGAGAAATTGTTTCGAGCTATTAGGTCTATGACAGGCACATTTTCTACGGTTATCAATTTCAGCATGGCAGGTCTTTTGCAAAGGGTGCATAACTTAAGCTATCCATCCAAGAGGAACTGCAATCTCAAGCATCAAGAGCTGAGCATGGTATTTGTTTTCCAAGACAGGAGAAATTTAGGAAACGAAAAGAGAGCATGAACACTTTCGAATTGCATGACATCACTAAGGTTACAGACAGTGAAATATTAGATACACTATCAAATGCTGAGCAAAAACTAAAGACACTACTGTATCGCTAGGCAAGTCACGTTGATGATGATGAGAATGACAATGACGATGATGATGCTGAGAATAAAGATGATGAGAATAATGGTGATGGAGTGAATGAGACCGAGTCAGATGAAAAATTGCTTGAGGATCTGGAGAAGCTGCATAACAACAAACAGTAGATGAATCGGTTAAAATAAAAGCAAAAAAAGCTTTGTCTTCAAGGAAAAAAATTCAACCATTTGACAACCTGGGAATTCCCATGTATGAAGGTAGCAAGCTGGACACATCAACAGACCCCGGCAATCATTTTGTTCAAGTGAAGCTTAAAGCAGATCATGCTCCAGTGCTTATCCATAAGCAAACAGCCATTTGGCTCCAGAAAGGGTCTCCCCTGATAGACTCTTTAGAGTACATTCCAAGCAGCCTCACTGTACTAGCAAAAAACAAACTATTCCTCCTAGAAGTGCATTAACTAGTAACAAAGTCCAAATACAGCAGGAGTATATCGTAGTTGGTGACTTGTGTGCCTTTACTCAGCAGTCAGAAAACAACCTGCAACAATTCAAAATAGGGAGAACACTACAATTCGTCAATTATTCCACAGGCAAGATTAAGAAACCAACTCCATACAAGGGGATTTACATCCATGTTAAAGGTAACCATAGAGTGATGTGTACATGGTTTCAAGTGAGCAGGGAAGAACTGTATAGTTACAGAATGTGTGATTATGCTAATGTGCAATACTACCCTACCATTACGTATCTATGTACCATTACACGTAGTCGTCTTGTGACAACTTCTTCTGCTTCATCCTTATATCTTTCTGTTGCCTTGTCAAGAGTAGGTGAATCATTTATGCTAACAGGATTCTCTTTACAAACCATCTAGCGATGGTTCCCCCTGGCTCGGGTACTATGCGTACTCCTTGACAGCCAAAATGAGCAGACAGAATCTGACAGCAAACGAGACGAAACATGGGTTGAATGTGGTAACTATCACCTGTCTATACGGGATAAAAGCATACTTGTAAGTGGTAGAATGTTGACGGATAACCACATTAATGCAGCACAACAGCTGTTACCGAAACAGTTTGAAATGCTTAATGGCCTGCAGTCTACATTATGCCAAACGAAAACCCCATTAATAGATGTGACAAATGCACTACAAATTGTACACATGAGAAGTAGCCATTGGGCCTTAGTTACAAAGGTTGGGGAAGAAGACATGCAAACTGTGAAGTATTATGATTCCGCCTACTTGGCTATATCTGAAGACACGGAAGGCATTATCTATCCTCCAGCTTTTTAGACCATTGGTCTACACATTCTAACAGCAAAAGTCATAATAACTCCAAAACAAGTCAGGAGTACTGAGTGTGGCTTGTACGCTATAGCTGTCTCCACTTTTATTGCTCATGGGATCAACCCTAGCAGGCAAATATTTATACAAGAGGAGATGAAAGATCATTTCGCCCAATGCCTGCAGAAGGGATGTCTTACACCTTTTCCAATCAAAAAAGCTAACAATCAAGCAAATGTATCTTTGTCCAGTTTGCGAAAAAACCTGACTCTGGAATGGAAATGGTGGGATGTGACTCGTGTGAGAATTGGTACCATACCTGCTGCGTACCTACATACAATTCAACAGCAGATTGGTTTTATAAAGAATGCCTAGCTGGCAGCAATGCACCACTAGTCAAGTCAGAGAAGTCATAGTTAACTTAGATATTAGATAAAAGTTTATGATGATTATAACATTATTGCCACACACACTATGATTCAATACGTAGTTTGTACGAATAACTTACATAATAATTCAATGCAATTCAATAATAACTTGATTCAATATAGCATTTAGCCATTGATACATGTTCAAGTTATGTCGGAAATCCAGAAAAATTCTTGAAAATCACATAAAATCCTTTGGAAATCACATAAAATCCTTATAAAATAACATGAAATCATAAAAAATCCAGTGAAATCAGAGTTAAAAATAACACTCCGACATTGGTCAATTTCCATGTAAAACGTTCAATTCACCGAGCAAAGAAGGACATGGTCGGTCATTTAGTCCAAGAGATTCTATGTAATATTACTGTGATTTTTCTTTCCTGATTAGTTGAAGTCCCAGTTTTTTTTTTTCTAATGCTTGGGTTCGAATCCCACCATGCTTAATTTTTTTTGTGTCCAAATGCAAATACTTATTTTTAGCTCTGAATGAAATCATAATGATTTAATAGAAATTAGGAAATCATACAATTACTAGAAATCCTGAGAAATCCAAGAAGATTTGAAATCTCATACACTATTACAGCTCGTTGCGGACCCCTTGACATTTTCCCTGAAGCCCCTATGTCTGGTCCTACTGATAGTTCTGGCAGTGAGCAAGTTGCTGTAGTAAACCTGGTTAGGTCAGTGACTATCCCTGCGGAAAAATGTCGCATACAGTAGTACTCAAAAAAAAAGTATACGTTTTTTGAAACAAAACGGACCATACTATGATTGTACTAATTTACTACGATCGCAGTGTACAACACAGTATTATATCCAGCAGCATCCTTTGTTGCAATAGTTATCAATCAATATAGTATAGCTGCAACATAGAATTATGACAGCAGGATATAACACTGTATTGTACATGTAAATCGTAGTAGAGTAGTACAATCGTAGTACGGTCTGTTTCGTTTCAAAAAATGTATACTTTTTTTGAGTATTACTGTAGTAGAAGTGATGGTAGATCCTCCCATTGAAAGTGAAGAACATGTACTGCTTAAGCCTTGTCATGAGGTGTTAGAGTCATTCGGACTGACAGCTATTGAATCGATTGTCAGTAGCGAAAAGGGACGAGTGAATGTACTATTATGTAATTACATGGGTATCCTCCAGGACAAGCAGGGCCTTTGAACTGTTTCCCCGATCGACTCAGTAACTGATGTGAATGAGACGAGTGAGCTTAATGAGATCATCGCAGCCACTGCAAAGTCGATCAGGCCCTCTGATGAGCGAACCAGTTAGCTCATGAAAACCCTTCAAATGGGAACAATTATATATAGTGAAGATGAATTGAAAAAATTGAGAAAATTAGCGAATGAGTTTAGTGATGTATTTGCGTTGAATGACACAGAACTGGGCTGTACTGACTTTTTGAACACACCATAAACACTGGTGATCCACAAACTAATCCGATAGTAACCTTACCCTTTGTTAGAAGAGCAGCAATGAGGACTATGAACTACTCCAAAACAAGGAGTAGTTCAGCCTTCATGTAATCCATGGGCAAGTCCAGCAGTGCTGGTACCCAAAAAGGATAGGAGCCAATGGTTCTGTGTTAATTACCGTCGTTTGAACTTGATAACAAAGAAGGATGTGTATCCACTTCACTGTGTTGATGATCTCCATGGAGCATTAAGAGACACCAAGTATTTCAGTTCCCCTCTCTGGTTATAGGCAGGTTACGTTGGATGAGGATGCCAGACAGAAAAGTGCCTTCACTACCTTATGACGAATTGTATGAATTCATGAGAATGCCTTTTGGGTTATGTAACGCACCCGCCAAAATCCAAAGAGTGATGCAACATGTGTTGGCTCGATTGGAATGGAAGTTTCGTTTTATCTATTTAGATGATATGTTGATAGCCTCAAGGACATTTAGTGCGCATCTCGAACACTTGCGAGAGGTCTTCAATCGACTTCATTCTGCTCACCTGCGACCTGTGACTCAAACCAACCAAGTGTAGTTTGTTGAGAGGTGAAGTCCCATTCCTGGGTCATATAGTGTCCTCTGATGGAATAAGAGCTAATCCTTTTATTGAGAAAATTAGAACCTACACATCACCCACAAATGCTGTTGAAGTTCGTTGTTTCCTGGGATTGGCGTCATACTGTCGTCGATTCATTCCGAACTTCTGTGCTATCTGCTCCCTTGTGTTATTTGACCAAGAAGGATGTACCCTTCTGTTGGGAGTTGCCTCAGAAGACGGCATTCGATCAATCATGAACTGCCTTGTCCAGTGCTCCTATGTTGGCCAACCCCAGATTCGGTCCAGAGTATACATTTGTATTGGAGACTGATGCTAGTACCGTTGGACTTGGTGCCGTGCTGTAACAGGTACAGGATGATGGATCCATCCATCCAATAGTCTATGCCACTTGTTCTGTGAATCAACATGAGCGTAACTATGGAATATCAGAACTGGAAACACTGGGTCTGGTATGGGCTGTTTGGTATTTCTGTCACTATCTATTGGGACACCCATGTGTAGTATACACTGACCATGCTCTCCATATTGAACTCCAAGAAACTCTCTGGGAAGTTAGCAAGATGGGCATTGACAATCCAAGAAATAGACTAGACTATCAAGCATAAATAAGGTAAATCTAATGTTGTAGCTGATGCCCTCTCTCTATATGAACAAAAAGAGGCTTATGTTTTTATGTTATCACCAACACATGCATCAGTTCAGTATAGGCTGCTATAGTTGAATTCAAAACTCCCGTCATGTTATGTTTTTCAGCATCAGTACCTGCAGGCTCAGTATATATTCTTTTTGTGAGAGCTATACAAGTGACAATTTAAATTTAATTCAAATACATGCGAGACCTCGACATTGAGTGAATCACTTGCATGTGCTAATATGAGGCAGCAGATAGACATCAGTGCAGATATTGTAGGTAATATAGTAAATATATACGGTATACCATATTTCCTCTAAAAATTCGTGCCTCTAATTTCGAAATTAAATAATTATTTGGCTGAAAATGTCTTCAGAAGCACTCTAAAATTTCGTTTTAAAATTATTGCTGCTGTACCTTCTGATTTTTGCTTCGTGAGAAAGAAACCCAGCAAAACTACAACAGCCAGGTAACTTTTTAATTCTGTTACTTCCCCGCTCTTTTATAAAAGCCTCTAATTTCGTCAAAAATAGTCACATGCAGCTAGAATTCTTCATTTTTACCTCTAAATATTTGTTTTAAAATTACTTGTCAAAAATTTAATAGTACAAATTTTTAGAGGAATTACGTAGCACTGTTTATTTTCATTGGTTCAAATTTTCACGAATTTATAAAACCTATATATTATACAAAATATATACACATGTATGCAATTTAGCTGAGAAAGCCGGTATTTTGTTTGTTACAACTTAAAATTACTCAACCGTAGCTACTATCATCATGCAGTGGCGAGCTGGGATAGATTCTAGATCAATAGCTTAGGTTGTACTATGAACAATTGAATAATTATATACTCAACCTAATATTGTTATATAAAGGTTGCATGGATTTATAATAGCTTAAATTCTGAATGATTATACTCATATATATAGCATATATGAGTCATATGACAACCACGGAAAAGTCATATAACAACCACGGAAAAGAAAAAGAAATCAATGCCTTAAAAATCCTATCAATAATTATTATTGCAAGATTCAACCAATATTGATAAAAAATAATAGCAACCACTGAAAGGAAATAAACACCCTTAAAAGTCAAACTCAGTGGGATATCAAGACTAATCATTAAGTATAAAAAAGGTAATCTGCTACACACTTCTATTGCAAAACAAGGATAAAAATCTAGGGAATCACATCTTAAAATAGCCATTCACTGAAAAGCAAAAATAAAAAAATTAAAAATGTGGAAAAAGTGATTTTCTATTGGCCATACTAGGCCTGGAGGCCATCATTGCTGCATCACCATCAGTATTTGGCAGGGAGGCTATCATTGATTCATCATCGCCATCCACCTTGAAATGATACTTGAGAAACTCACGAAACAACCGTTGAGGAAGTTTATACAGTTCATCACCATTAATAAGCTTTATGAAGTTCTCCCTCTTGCTCATGAATGCCATTATCGTTTCCACCATGGAGTCTTGACGAGGGATAAACTTATTGGTGGTTTCAAGCAGATCACACGCATTATCTATTGTCAACTCCTTTTCAAGTGTGTTATTATAGTGATGAGCCTTATTCCCAATGGAAAAGTGATCCAATGAGATCATCAACTTGATTGCTTCTTGGTAGTCACTCGGTACTCTCCCTGCATACAGATATTTCATTAAAGCAATGAACATCTTCCCTGAAACGCCATTGAAGGTGAATGAATTGTTCATTGAGTCTCCTAGAAGCTGGCTAAAATACCCCGACCTAGCAGAAAGAATAGCCTTATGCCCATAAATCCTCGTTCCATCCACAAAGAAAGTAACATCAGAACTAGTCTCATTGTTGACAAGATTTTCATAAAAGGATACGATGCTTTCACATGTGGGGTGTTCAACGGTTGCATTAGCTTCAGTTATCGGCTTTAAGCTAGACTCATCCTCTTCTAATTGTTCCACACTCAAGGCAAAATCATAGAATCGGAAAAACTTAAACTGTCCATTGAATGAATTAAAGGCTGTATCATACCCAATGTAGAACGGGTGAGTGCCATCGGAATAGATTACCTTTCCATTAATTGCACTTTTCATTACCACTTTCCCATCAACATAGAATAGGAGCTCCTTATCATTGAGCACGTATGCTCCATGATGCCATCTGTTGAGGTCGAATACATTGCCACTGCTGTCACCACCACTGTTCATACTTTGAGTTGTTGACACTCGAGCATGAACACGAGTGGATTGGGAATGAAACAATACTGCTGGGGTCCTAAAGGGGTCAGGGCCACAATGAAAAAGAATATGCCACCAGTCGACATACTGTTTAACGTTTATCTTAAAGGAGATGGTAAGACCATTGCTATGTTCACCACCAACTCTAGGTAAGGCTTCTGGTTCGAATTTGAGATTTTTTTTCCCGCTAAAGGACTCAGGCTCACTACCTATCAATTCGACACAGTTCCCTTCAACTGAGCCTGTTGCAGTATCAAATTCCCACAATGCTAAAAGCAAGAGAAAGACTAGCTTGACGAGTGCTTTTTTCATATTCTAGCTTTGCCACTGGACCTCAGACCTGAATACTGGTTTGTGTCAGCCGTATATACACTCACACATAGTGAGAAGCCATATGAATCACTTCTACATCATGCTGTTATGCTCCAGCCCCTCCCACACAGCATACTTTTATTCTGAACACATGCAGCCTCACAAACAAGAGCACTGGTCACACAAACGATGTGTGCATGGTGGTATAGTCCTATTCTGCAATACAAGTTTTTTTTTCTCTGTTTCCTGACTTTCAAACCAAATAACATAACCATATAAAATTAATCTGACACTATCGGTGTTACAGTACAGTATATATATTTCACTCATAATATACACATCTATAAATTCAATATGCTTCATGATTTGTACACTACTAGTTGATGGGATCACTCACATATCCAGCTAGTGTAGTCTTCAACACTTGCTGATCTTCCTTGCATGTGCCCTTATTCTGTAGGTGCAGATAGTATTATGTTGTGATCACCCGCCAAACTTGAAGTCCATTCTGATTGTATTCAACTCCATTTACTACAACAAACTATATACAAACACTTTTAATCCTATAGTCCATATTAGCCAATTAAATACTTCTGCAAACTACCTGAACAATTCGACTATTTTTACTCAACATGCATGTACATTAAAACTATAAAATATTCTATACTACACTATATACTATAGTGCTATTACTGTAAACTAGGCTTTTAGTGTATCCAAATGTAACAGTTGAATGGAAGCAGTCAGGGGGGTAGGAAGATTTAAAAGATTAGGGGGCTAAACTTTTTAAATAAAATTTACATGCACTAATACCATAATTTAATCTCTCATGTGCAAGTGGTTGAGACAGCTGCTGCATGCTATTGCATCATCATTTTTAAGGTATGCTAGATTACATGAAGGACAGGTGCTATAATCCTTGCTATTGTGCTAATTGAAATGGCTCAAATTAATGCTGCATAATGCATAATTATGCTAAATTATTAGGGGGGGCTGAGCCCCCCTACCCTTAACATTAGGGGGTACCACCCCCCCTTGCCCCCCTGCTCCCTACCCCTATGGAAGCAGTAAGAGCTTACTCATAATAGAATGGGGTGAAGTATATACATCAGATATGCTATAAATTAAGCTGAAATTGTCCCAAAAACACATGAAACAGACAATAGGATAGTAGGATTACCCAATCAGAATCCAACTATGAGTGTCATGGCTTGCGGAAAAGTGAAATAAAATTTCCCATCACACCACACACACAACAGACTTTAACTGATTCAGTAGTACATAGCATATCAAAATGCAATTTTTATGGCATATAAAAGCATACAATAATATACATATGGCTACAGCATGCAAAGCGAAGACTTGGAAATTTTCACACTGATCCCAGACGGCACCACACATACAAGAAATGCAGAGTGGAGTAATTAACAAAGTTCAGTTTGTGTAATAAGAGTAATAAAAGACTCAATGAATACACTTAAAACATATTCCAATACATACAGCTATACACTGATGCATATACAAAGTGGAAAAGAGGAAATATTACAATATAAACATGCATGCATGTGCACAAATACAACACTGTAAAAAATATTGCGTGATTTTCACACATACCAACATGTGTGATTTCTGACGGTTGCCATGGAAATACCATGGCAACTGTCGGAAATATCACACACATTGTGTGAAAATCACGCAACAGTTTTTACAGTGAACAAACACATAGTACACAGAGTGCAAATGGAATGTAATTTGTGTGACACTTAATAATAATGAAGATACATATACTAACATTAAATGGTCTCTTCTTATTACTGGCTAATTTTAGTCTCATGACTAAACCAGGCTCCAAAAAAGAGTCTGCATGGGGACATGCAATACAAAGAGCTGTGACAGCATGCACACCACACAGTGAGTTCCATTTAGATTACTTCCCGGTAAAAATATCACGATAGGCAGGAAAATCAATATAAAAGCTTGAAGCTATAACTGTGTAATTAATTGAAAATTGATTAAATTAAAACTTGTTTTGACTCATGAATATCACCATTATCATGTGATGCGTCTATACACTTGCGTTCCATTGTTGCAGCTTTTTGTATTACATGTCCCCATGCAGCTCGATCCCTTTTTGGAGTTTGGTTTCCGAGACTATATAATACTAATAAATCTGAATATACTGCTTAACACAAAGTGTAATAGGAAGTCCAATTATACCATAATCACATGGTTATGGTAAAATCAAAGTCATGCAGTACAGTGTTTAAGAAAATTTTGACTATACAAATTATTTAATTTTCTTCTATACGCATTTGTAATTGAATCCTATGGGGAACATGGAGACAAGTGATCACTGTAAGGTATAGTCTAATGGTCTCACCTTTTTGTAAATGCAAATAGGCATTATAGCCCTGCATGACACCCTAACTCCCCCATTTCAAAATAATTAATTAATAGATATTGGATCTAGTTAATTAATCATGCTTCAGCTACTCCCCTTATGCATATCCACATGAATAATCAGTGCAATGATAGAAACACTCTTACATTATAATATACTGTAACATCCATGCATGCATATGAACAACGTAAGCTGTTAGAATAAATATTACTATTGGCAATCAAATTATTAACTATATGGTGCTCTATACTCTATACCTATATATATTATTCTAAAAATTGTGCTGGCATATAATGAGGCTCAGGCCGAAATATACTGCAGAATATATGCCAATTCAGTGTATGATGTACAAACTAGAGCATGCAACTAATTTGTCTATTGCATGTATAGAAGTTAATGTGATGGGATGCCGATGGTAGACGTCATGCAGTATTGCTTTTCATGCTAATTGTACTGGCTATCCATATGCTATTCAAATGTACATGTTATGTATTTATTATGCCATTCTGCTACAGCTCAGTAACTTATTATTATGCTAACTAAATGTATGTGTCGTACATGTAAATATGTTCCTGTTTATACTAGGTGCATCATGACCCCAATAACTGAGATGAGTAACTATATCCTGAAAAACATGGAAAAGTTTTAAAACTCCCATGTCCTTCAGATATCTTCGTCTCATCATGTTATATTGCATGGTCCTGCATGCCGTTCACTTCAAGGAATTACAGTACTTGCTTACTAACTCGACCCATTCTTTGTGCCGGCTATGAAATGCATGAAGTATCATACAATGGCCGGTTTATTTTTATTACAGTGTTTATACTACTACATACATTATCATGATCTTATTATTAATACATGCATCTGAGCCGTTTAATACAAAATATAATACGAAAGTTGAATGATTTAAATGTTTCAGAAAAATGTGACTACATATGCACACAGCAGCGGAGCAAATTAAATTACTGAATTGGTATAATTATATACACAGAAAAGCATGTATACATTTGAAAACTACAAAAAAAAACAGACAACACTTATACGCATTTATAGTATACTGTGTGGGTGTATCAAAGCGCCGACCGTTCATTTTTTCACGATATAGAACTGTTGACCGAATGTTTTTCACTCGATAAAGAACTCGTGGCCAGAATTGCACTCGATATAGAACTCGTGGCCGGAACTGCACTCGATATAGAACTCATAGGCTAAATTTCACTGAAATATTATTACAAGATATAGCACTCGTGGCCGGAAGCACAACTTAACTTAGACTCACCTCATGTTTTTTTCAACGTAAGTTTCTTCTCTTCGATGTCTTGCATGTCGAATACTTTTGATGCACCCACGCAATACTATAACCATTTTATAGCACGATTTATACTGTGCTATACCGGGATTAAATAGCACTCGGGTTGTGGTCTCGAGTGCTGATACGGCACTCGGCTTCGCCTCATGCTATATCAGCCCTCTCGACCACACCCCTCATGCTATTAAATCCCGGTATAGCACTGTGAACCGTGCTTTAACTATTAAATATGATTATAAAGTATATGGTCAGACCGTCTCACATTTTATATACACAAATAGGCAAAAAGCCCCTGCATGCTTCACTATAACGTCCCCGCCCTTTTCTATTAAATTAAATAATTATTAGATATTAGGTCTAATTAATCAATCAACTTTAGCCACTCCCCTAATGAGTACACGTACATGCATGCAATGACAAAAATTCTTATACTATATCGATACGGTCAATACCGGCTGTGAGAATAAACATGCTATTGGTAACAGAACTATCAGCTATATTAGAATATGAAATGCTTGACTGAGGATGGCTGAACATGCAATAAAGGATGGGCTAATGTGGTCAGTACTACAAAGGGCCTATATAGGGTAGCATGTACTCATGCAGGGTAAACACAACGAACTTGAGTCAACATTGTAAGGCAGCATGCACTCAGGGTAAATTGATATAATGAATATACTATTATTGTAATTGATGATAGCTATTGCATTTTTGTTTAATTATCAAGATGTGCCAGATGAGTGGTCAGTACTCCATTTTAGTATATACGTCCTATGATCCAAAACTAAATTGTGACAGATGGAAAATTTCACTCCTATTTAAGGCTTTGTGCATGTCTTACTGTGCTTTCACTATTGAACTCATTATCAGCAATATAGAGTACAATAAAGTTGTAAGCTTTTCATACTATACATGTTACAATATTGCTGAAGTCTCCAACGACTTAACATCATACGCAACAAGTAAAAAAAAAAATGGCTGGGTCATGTACTGTTGTGTGCTGTGTCCTTTTGTGTTTTTGGGCCTCCGTTGTTGGTTTACCGGTATGGATATGTTCAATATGCCTACCTTTTCCTAGCTGTACCATAATAGCCTTTTGGGTTTATGATGTCAGATATCCAAGATTGAAGAGGATTAACATATTTATAGTTGGTTCCATTCGTGAGCTTGTGAGCCAATGGTGACTGATGATCAATACGATCAAATGGTAAATGATCATATGGGGGATGATCCCTAGCTGGTTTCGTAGTAATTGTTTGGGTGATCGGATGGTTGCCCGTCCCCTTCCCAATCAGTTATCGTGTGTGAGTCTCAATGCTAGGAGTGTTGTGTCTAGTCTGGTGCCCCGCCCATTCACTTCCCCAGTAATGGTCTGGACAACGTAAACTCTTAACTTGTTCCACTGGAATGCTGCGGTTGGTGATGAAATATGACTTGTACCGTTGATTCGCATGAATTGTACACACGTGTGTGTGCTGGAGTCGCGTGCGCATGCGCAAAGGGGGTGTTTATACGCAAAACAACACGATCGTTAACGCAACGTTACACCACGAGGAATGGAGGAGATGTCTGTTCACTGTCTAGGATGCGAAAATAACCTCGATCAAAGAACTGGTGATAGAAGAAGTTTAGAGAGTGAGGCTTCTAAGGCTGTTTTTGAGGCATGGAAGGAGCTATTTGTTGCAGAGTTATCTCATGTTGGGGTAGATGAAAACTGGTCTAGTAGTGAAACCAGTGACACTGAAACTGTAACACAATTAATCTCTCACCATCGTATGTGTAAAAAGTGTTTTTATTCGTTTGATCGATATCTTAAGCTGGTGAAGTCACTAAAAGCCAATATAGTCGATGCTATTTCCTCTGTGTTGCCACCTCCTTTTTGAGAACGACCTGCTGTCCTGCCTAGACTCACACCATCAGCAACACCATCTTATAGTCGGAAAAGATGCTTTAAAGAGCGATCTACTGATGGTATCACATCACATGACACACCGCATGATGAGTCCACTTCAGGCACTACTCCGAAGCGTCTTCTTCAACTCGTTGTGAATCCCCGTATAGTGAGCACTACTCATCCCAGAGCCGAATCATTGGAAACAAGCCATAATCGAGTATCACCTCTAGTTGCTGTATGTTAAACATATAAAACTAGTATGCATGTCAGATACATGCATGTACATCGAAAAATGATTATTATGATGATAAAATTGCTTAATTTAATCATAAATTTATTAATACATACATGCAGGTGAAAATAACGTCTCAGCAGTCTGCGCGTACACATGTGATGACTCCACAACGCAAGAAGGTGGTTAAATCAATAGCCAGAAAGAGTAATTCAGCTATGGCCAGAGAATGCTTTAAATCCCCGAACATCCGTCACCATATATTACGAAGGCTTGGTTTTCTATTGAGACAAGAGCTTAAGACCATGTGCTCTAAAGAGGTTGACTCAGTTTTGCTAAGTACCTTCTCACCTGATACATTTCAGGATGTTATGTCATGGGAAACATTGAAGTCTGAGTTATCTCGCCATGCTCCTGTTCTTTTTCAAATCTTGACTGCTTGTACTTGTACTCGAAAACCAAGGGAGAATAGAGATGCGGTTATATGTATGTGCAGTTCA
The DNA here is from genome assembly GCA_036873525.1 of Chalinula nematifera. NCBI lineage: Eukaryota > Metazoa > Porifera > Demospongiae > Haplosclerida > Chalinidae > Chalinula > Chalinula nematifera. The sequence goes on from JAYJLX010082469.1 coordinate 16,283, forward strand.
ATCCTTTTGAAGTACAGATATTATAGGATGACAGCCATACAAAAAATCATTGCTATCATTCTTTATGCCGGACACTCATCAAAACAGGTATATTGGATAAAGCATTAACATATAATTTTTAATTTCAGATTCCTTGCCATAGGTATATTAGCATTTGCAGAAGCTCAGACTAAGCATTTCACATACAACTGTTATCAACTTAATAACTGGAATTGGAGTCAACCACAATGAAGTATATAGTGAAACAGTGGCAAAGTAATCTGACAGATACGATTGACGACGTAGAATATATACTTTGTTATAAAAAGCTATATAATTATACTGATATATATGGTGTGATGTCATTATAGGCCACTATTGTAAGAATCGATTCAGATAGTGAGCATGACTGTATGCCAGTTGAAGAGGATGGTTCCTTGATTGATGATGATTCGTGGTTAGATAATGCAAATGGTGAAGACTTATCTCCACTTTCAGACACAGTGACGACTCACACAGCATCAGAAGAGGAAGTCATAATGGACACTTCTCGTCAAGCTGCCATAGTAATGGATGATCTGCATACTGATGAACCGATACCAATGCCTAATCCAGAATCTTGTGATGGAAAGTTTGGTTATATGATTGTTGGTGACAACTTAGACCAAACTGTAAGGCCAAGGTATGGTGTGATCTTTTCGCATTCTTAATCCGCAATGATGCATGTCTATCATGATTATGTAATATATATACCCGAAGTGATGGTCATGGTAATCAATCGTTACACTACTTCAATCCGTTTGCTGCTTTGGACAGAATTTCTCTTGACAAGTTGTTGGCTCTTCCAGATTGTGACAACAGTCCACTGATGTTTGTCCTAATCCTAACACCCAATCCACCGCTGATGATCATTGTAATCCTGATACCCAGCCCACTGATGTTCATCCTGATCCCGACACCCAGTCACCACCACTGATGTTTATCGTAATCCTGCTGATGTTCATTTGATATGCGAAAGGATGCTGCCCTCTGAAACCGATGATACAGTCTACTGCAAAACCTTGCAACAATTACAGCTCGTGTGCTTGTCAAAAACCTGGATTTTTTTAACAGGCCATTTGAAGATGTGGTTGATTGGCACATAGAACACCGATATTCCAAAGAAATGCCACAGAAGTCCAATATTGTAAGGCTAAAACATGCATAAAGTTTCCATTTACAAATCATCTTTTTTTTTCATTATTTTATTTTTGGCATTGAATATAGGTGCCACTTGGTGCGATAAGCAAGAATGAGAACAAGGAAGATGAAATGGTACAGATAGTGGAATCCCTGCACAGTTATGTTCCTACTTTCACAAATGTTAATGTCCAGCAGTTAAGCACTGAGCAGTGTGTACAGGTGACGAATAACGATTTCCATACCATTTTAATGGGAGGAGATCAATTAACAGCAGCAAGAGGAAGAGGAGCTCAGAGTATACGTATTAATGGAGGAGATGGGGTTAAACGACTACAGGGTCTCCACATGTTTGCTCTTGATTGGCACACAAAAACGAATATCTTAGAGGTAAACTCCCATGCATCAATAGTATTATATACTCTCAATTCTGATCATTACTTTATAATATTATAATAATTCCTTTATAATAATGTTCATTTTATAGTTTACAGAAAGACATCAGCATCAACTCATGGCTCCCTACACCAACTACGAAATCTTCTCAGGCGCTCTAATGTACTACACCTAAAAGTAAATTCAACGATTGTGAAGATTTCTTTTTCGCTGGTCACTGAGTGTTACCTCCTGGTAGCTGCCATGAGGTACTTAGGTATGACAAATCTAAATGATGTACCTTCAGTGGATAAAATAAAAGCAGATGTATGGTTGGAAAGTGATACAAAAAGGAGAAAAATCCTGATGACAATTTCCAGTAATATCGTTCAAAATTATGCTGATGTGTTGTATCACTCTAGATCTTCAATTCCACAAGTACAAAGGAGCAAGGCAAGTATTGACAAAGTGTGTTTACACTCAACACAGCTCCTCAGTATTGGTTTGTTGTATGCACACTTCCGAGATGCCATCAAAGAAGGAGATGGAGATTGCGTACTTAGCACATGGAAATATCTTTTACCAATTTTTGTATGCACTAATCGAAAAAATTACGCCAAGGAGGCATTGTTGTTTATTGGACACCAAGAACTCCTTCCTGGAAGGGTGTCTCAGCAAATGCACTGGTCAAGGTTTGTAAATGTGGGTGGTGGCCAAGGCAAAAATGTAGCAGCTGACCTGCATAATGAGCACTTGAACAGGGTTTGTAAACAATCAATTAAGGCACTGGGAGCTAACAAAACAGAAAAGGCAATTACACGAACAGGCAAAGCACTTGGTACCATAGCTCCTGTTTTGAGCAAATTCGATGATGTAAATAATGTATCTTCTCCAACCGGGAGACATGAAGCCAAATCTAATCAGCAAGATAGAGACCTACTGATACGCGATTTAATGAAATACGAAGTATTTGAGGTTGTTGAAGGAAGAAACTTCTATGGAGTAACAATCAATTCATCCACAACATCACTGATTAGTCTTGCCCATATGAAAGAAGAAACAGTAAAAATTTGGATAGATGAGAAGATAGAAGAATACTTTGATTTGTAATAATACATTGAAATAATTTAATTCATTGTAATAACTGATTATACTTTGGAACTTAAAAGTGATGCAGTAAAAGTGAATACAAAATTAAAATTTGATTGAAAATTAATTGAATACATGTACAACAATAATAATTTTTAATATTAATAAAGGCAAATTAATTTGTCCGGCTAAATACATCACAACATGTACCAGGTATTACATGAATTCCATCCTCTATATCGTTAAACAAAACCTTTCGGCGGCATTCAGAGTTGTTTTCAATGTACATACTCATGTTTTCGTCACAATATCTCTTCCAATCAGATGTTACATACAGAGTAGCATAAGATGCTACCCCATTTCTCTCTGCACGTCCTGTTTGCTGAATGTATTCTTCAACCCCATTGGGAGGACCAAAATGTACGATATCCTGTATGTCAGGACAATCAATTCACATACCGAAGGCCACTGTAGCAATAATTATCCGTAATTGGGAAGGTTTTGTAAAATTTCGTATTATTGCATTCTTCGTTGATTCGTCAGTACATGAAGTAAACATGTCCACAAGTCTGAAGTCGGATAGATCTGGTGCATCTGTTTGATACACGAAGTGTTTTCCCAAACCCTTTTTGAAGAACATATACAACCTTGAGCAATCCTTGTACTTGCGGCAGTATATGATCGCTCTTGGTAAGGAACATAGATCACTTTGCAATTTCTGAAGTAATGGAGCCAAAGAGATCTGTAAGCTTTCAAATATCCGACTTTTGTAGAATATATTGGCTCTATTAGGAGTCATGTATGTCACATGTGGCTGTCGCATTCCTAGGATATGAATCATTTTCCTTCGTAAATTAATTGGTGCATAGCTGTTAGTGCAAGAATGGGAATTGTTGGAGGTAGAAAGCTTCTAAGCTGTCCAATTGACAACACCACGTGGCGAAAAGAAGTACCCCTAGATAGTGGCAAGCGGGGCACAGACTGATATAGAAAAAACTGAATAGTTTATAATGTATGCCGCTTACCATTTTTGAACAGTGTGAGCTTCATCTATAGCTATTGCTCGTAAATTATCCTGATATACAGAGGAACATAGCATTGATCTCCACCGAGGACTCGCTAATAATGACTCTGGTGTGAAATAGACTAACTCAAAGCTGCCTTGAAGAATCCCATGTACTATTTCATCATCTACTGCATTTTCACATACACCAACAACACGCAAACCTAAATAATGATTTATGATGATAATCGAGTATGGAATTTAAGTTTTGTTAATCAGTGAATCATGCATGTGACGTGGATATACCAGGCCACTGTAGTTGATTTTATGCCTATAATTATACCATCATACCTGATCCTTTATGATTGCAATCAACGGAGTGATCACTATTACTATAGACTGACCACCAGAGCCCCTGATGCTGTCCAAAAGGCCGGGAAGAAGCGTGTAACACAAGCTCTTGCCGTAACCAGTTGGGAGAACAGCAAAGCCATCATTCCCCTTCACAATATTCACTAAAACATCGAGCTGTTTATCTTTAATGGAACTATAGCCCATCTTTCCTGGCACGTTTTTCGCAGCCAAAATGATGTCTTCCGTAGTGTCACTGACAGCTTCCATTTTCCACCTGAGCTGATCGGAGTGTTTACGCGTAAATATCGAGTCTACTAAAAATGGCTGTGTGCTTTGCACGCGATTTATGGGCGTGTTTTGTGATATGCTATAATAAAGCGATCTGATTGGGCTGCAAGTATAGTTGCAGCATGTGAGTTTACATTGTCCAAACCATTACTGGGGAAGCGAAAGGGCGAGGCACCAGACTAAAGTTCGTCCCGATTTGCAAAATTGGATTTGCATTTGCAGTTTTTAAGCTCATAGTTAGTTTAAGTAAGCTTCATTCTTTACTATTATTATTATATCTTTAAAAAAAAATGGTTCTATTAATGTATACCGATGGTTCAAAGTTGGCCTTATTTTCGGCCATTTTGAGGGCGGTCCCAGGTACTAAGTCGCCTGTGTAGAAATTATTTTTAGATTATTGGTCGAAAACAGCATATTTTATGTTATAGTACCAGCCAATACAACCGATCGACTCCAGCCACTTGACTTGAGTGTTAACAAGCCAGCCAAGGATTTTGTGAAAAAGCAGTTCCAGGATTGATATGCTAATGTTATATGCCAGCAATTAGATGAAGGTATTGAAGAGACTGTTGATCTTAAACTCTCGATAATGAACCCATTGAGGACTAAGTAGAGTTGTCCAGCTATCTTCAGAATCATCCTGAGATAATAATAGGGCCGCTGGTATTTTTGACGCCATCAACTAACTATATCCACATTCAGTACTGACCACCATAAGCAAGGTTGAACCAAATTATAGTACTATATAGGATTGATCCAAGTTATATTAATAATATAATATAAAGTCATTTTCTTGATAATAAGTGATGAACTGAATTAACTTAAGTGCATGCATGAGTTTCAGTAGTACACAGTGATTAGGTACTTGATGGGAATTTAATGAGCAACTTTTCTTGTAAGCACTTGATCAAATGAGGCCTAAGTGTACTTTGTTCCAATTTGGGCACTGTAGCACACTCAGGCTGGGCTAGTTCAACAGCAACTGCTATGGTGAATAACCCACTGTCTGCTACTCAATCTGCTTTTGCACATTAGCTACAGTATGTTTTGTTGTTTGACCAAACAGACTTGCTATAAGTGATATGGTGCCACTATCAAGATTATTGAATAAAGAATCGTACACTTTAACTTCTCCTCTTTCACAGCCTTTAGTTGTCATGGTTATCCAGTGTCGACGGCTTGAAACATGGCATATTTGAAAGTAATTTTCAGTCCATCCTTGAAAGTCCGCATGTGCTGATGTGGATGCGTTTGCGGCACTACTTGGGAGTGCAGCTGTGCCGCAAGACCTAGTATGGGATAATAGAAGTGTGGAACATAAACCTTGGACATCTACAAACTGTGTTTTCAACATTCTCTGTGCACAATTTATCACCAAATCATTCAATTCTTGATTTTCAAGCAAAAGAAAGCGTTCATAGTTAGTTAGCACACATCCATGAACAGTTAGCCATATGCCTGAATGATCATAACTGGCACTTTCATTAATCCGGGGCTTCTTTTTAGGAGGTTGTAGTTGCACTGTGGCTGCATCTTTCGACAGTGAATCCATGGAATCCATGGTATTCTGTGACTAACTCAGTTTCATAGTTCCATGGTTTAATTCACCTAACAGACGTATTGTCTTCTCCGCAGGCGAATCGTCTGTAGTCTTGAAGGACAATAGGCAAGGTATTTCAAGACCACCTTGAGGTAGATGGTGAGAATACCTCTTGCTGGATAAAATAGAACACGTTATAGAGCCATTTCGCCTCAAAAACAAAGAACAGACAGCTGATATTTTTTTGGGTAAATGGCCCACGGTTAGTGAACTGTTGTCTGCCTTTAAAACCTTCACTGCAAATGGATCAAGATGACTTCTTTCTTCTCTTTTACAATCTAGAACTCCTATAACAGGGGTCCATACATTTTTGTATTCGTGGTAGCCTCTGACCATAGCTTCAAACCAGAACTCCATCATTATTGCACTGCCTGCACTTGCAGTAGCAGCAATACTTCCACAAGCACATGTGACCACGCCCACAACAAAATTTTGTACAGCGAAATTTTCGAAATAAGTGGGTTTGTAAGCAAATCACGAAATTTTAATACCATGGAATTTATTACACTTACGGTATACAATATGCAGATACACGCTCGACTTAATTATCGACTGGAGCTTTCTGCGTCTCATCCAACACTACTTTCAGTTATAAAAAGACTTGGTCATAATCATGATAGCATGGTGGAAGAGTGCGAGATGAAATCATGTCAGAACTGTTAATCCTGCTAAGCCAAATCATGAAGTAAATATACTTTTTTATACGTGTTGTAAACATTATAGTGATTATAATTATATTGTCCTTATAGCCACCAGAAGTGCATGTACAAGTGTACAGTCGATTTGCTTTATTGCATTACAAAGACAGTCAGAATGTAGATCTAGATGATGCAGACAATGCAGATGATGAGGTAGATGATGCAGACGATTCATCTTGCCCTGAGGATGGTTTTGATGAGGACAAAGATAACACCCCACCACCTTTCTCACCCATTACAAGTTCCGACTCAAACAGTGATGTGGAACAGCAGGCCAGTAGCACAAAAAGAATCTTTGGATGAGGTGGACCAATGCAATTATTTAGCAGTTGTGCATGTCAACCAGCAGTCCGTACCGGCAGGTTCACCCAATGATGATTCCCCACAGAAGAGTGTATATACTGTCATATAAAATAGCAGGAGACAATGTCGATAAAAATGTCACACCTAGATATCAACGTACCGATCAGAGAGTCAAGTCACTGCACTACTATAATAGTAAATCGCATCAATGTCACTGGTATTCTGAGCACAATTCCCAAATCCTGTCTCCCCTCACCTTCAATGAGAGCAGAGTCCTTGTTTCCTTTGAAGACTGATGACACAATACTCCTACAAAATATTAGTGCTTTTTTCATGTATACTCGTAGCCACTCTTCCCTTTTTTAACACTGCTTTTTCAGATATAACTCGACACCATATTTCCCACCGAGGATATTCAGAAATGAGCTGCAAATCTCACATAGTAGACCTCTAAGTGTTTTTATTTTCTATTAATTCTATGTTTTGAGCTAAAATATCATGTGACCCAGTATATATTCATGTGTGGAGGTTACCCTTGGTGTCATTCCCAAGAATGAAAACATCGTTAATGAGATGGTTGAAATACTCATTCACTTGCATCAGTATGTTTCACAAGTGCTACAGCCTGAAACTGAGCATTGTTACAAGTACCACTGTATGCAAAGCAAAACTCACCCACCACATTTTGCTTGGAGGTGATGAACTGTCACAAACAAGGGCAACAACTACCATTGAAGTGTTATCAAATGAAGAAACACCAAAGCTTGAAGGTTTTCTCCTGACAGTCGAGGATCGGCACACAAAATTAACCCTGTATGAAGTATGTTGATTTAATTATGTATTGTAGCTTGCTTAATGATATATATCATATAATAGGTAATTTGGAAGTATTTTGTCTCATGTAAGAGTGCTGCCAAACATGGTACAGTGTATCAAATCAGAAATACATTGAGAAGATCAGATGTCACTACTAAACTGAAGAAGAACATGAACTCGTGTGAGGATTTCATGAAAATTGTTGTCTCCAGCTTAGTCACATCTGCTGCAATGAAAGTGCTTAGCATAGGTGAATACAGCGCATGGCCTGAGAATATTCGTTCTGAGATTTGGCTTAAAGATACAAAGATGCGAACAGATGTCATGAATGACATATTGTCTAAAATTGCTGATAAGGTCATAAATATGCAATTCCATTCTCCACATGCTCCGTCAAATGATCGTGTTTTGGAGTACACTAAAGAGTTATTGAGTATACGCTCACATGGTATGGAGTTCTCCAATGCTGTTAAAGAAGGGGATGGCAAAAGGGTGTTGAGGTGCTGGAAGTACTTCATGATTATTTTCACACTGCATCGT
>JAYJLX010082580.1:0-24488 GCA_036873525.1 Chalinula nematifera
TGGAGTTATGATCAACTAAAAAGTAGCCATTTTTTTTGCCTGTTGAGCCTGACCCAGGACTTAATTGGCCTGTGTTGGAGTCCTACATTGGAGTCCTATTTATTATACTTGACTCCTACTTATTATATCGGAGTCCTTATTGTGTCATAGTTATTATGCTGGACTCATACTTATTACATTGGAGTCCCACTTATTATATTGAAGTCCTATTTATTATATCGGACTCCTACTTATTATATCTGAATCCTATTAAAACAAATTGGATTCCTACTTATAATATTGGACTCCTACATGTACACTTATTATAACTATTTAAGTCCTATAAAATACATTGAACTTCTACTTATTACATTGGAGTCCTACTTACATGTGTATATCAGACCCCTATTTATTACATTGGAGTCCTACTTATTATATTGGACTCCTAGTTATTACATTGGAGTCCTATTTATTATATCAGACTCTTTCTTGCTATACTGGAGTCCTATAAATTATATCGGAGTCCTCTTTATACTACAGAAGCCTTATTCTTCAAAGGTGCAGACACGAGAATGTATTGTGTAACAGAATTCCCCTGTATATTCACCCGGTGAATATCAGATATTCCCTGGGGTAGAATATACAGGGAAAATCCCCTGGTTACCAAACATTATTGGAGCATTACGAATGGAGTCATTTCCTTTGTTATAACACGAATAAAACTCACGATGACAAGAAAAAAGCAGTCAACAAAAGTAGAGAGAGCTTTATGGAGTCTGGTACAAGATGAGTGACAACTAGGAAGCAGTTAGTGCCGTACCTGTACGGCTAGGCGTTAAAGTATCAGCACTAAACACGAAAGGGGACACGAAGGGAGATCGAGTTGGTAGTATAGAATAGCCACTGTGGCTGACCACAAGTACCTCAAGCGGCTTTCTTTTGCTGACTGGGCATGTGTAGAGAACAAGACTTCTATAGTATAAACCACCCATACCATGCCTGGCATGGGAGTATGCAAAATATATCCTCATGAATAGTTAATAAACCCTAGGGCTACTGCCTCAGGTTCATTAACTATTCACTCGGGTACATTTCGTATACACCCTGGCCAGGCATGGTATAACCTATACTTATTATATCAGACTACTATTTACTATATTGGAGTTCTATTTATTATATTGCAGTCCTACTGATTGTATTGGATGCGTGAAGAGTCACAAGAGAGGGAATGAATTTAAATAAAAATTAGCAAGCCATTGGAATTTGCTTATTGTCCATTTCGGCACCTCATAAATTTATCATCACTCACCCTCCAGAGAACTCTTAAACCCTTTACATCATCAGGTTCACCTTCATGTGAACCCTTCAACACAGATTTTACATAGGTCTCACTCTCCACGGCCTTGTGAGAAATCTCATGGTTAAATTCTGCCTCATACAGTTTCACTTGGAGCTCTGGATTATTCGAAACGAACTTTCTCAGGTTAAAACATCCACACTTAAACATGTCCTTTGCCTTCCTTTACAGATCAAGGGCTTCACTTGGGCTCGCTGCCCCAAAAATGATGTCATCTACATAAGATGATTCCAGAACAGCGTCTAGTAATGGTGTACGAGAGGCTTAGTACCCTTCTTCTAAGTGGTGTTTTATGGTGGTGTTCAGTAGAAAGGGACTCGAGGCTACTCCAAATACCACTGTCCTGCACCTGTACCTCAGAGGGTTCTCGTTTCCAGTCTTAAATCCACATGAAATTTAGGACATCTTGATCCCCCTCATCTACACCAACCAGAAGGAGTACCTTTTCAATATCAGCCACAAGGACTGCCTGAAAGCATCAAAAACGGATCAGAATGTCTACGATTTGTTAATGGAATTTTGGACCAACGAATAATGCGTCATTTGAGGAGATTCCAGAAGTTGTTCTGGCATTGGAATTGTATACCACTCGCACCTTAATAGTGTCTTTGTTATGTCTTTCCACAGCATGACGAGGTAAAAAGTGTTCATGATCCCTCTTTGATTCTTCAGGATTCTAAACCACTTCCACAATGCCGTGAATTATCTGTTCATGAACGACTTAATCGTACAACAAGAATAGCTGTCTCAATCACCTTAATAAGGATTGCAGTCCTTTCAAACGGGTAGCTATTAGGCTTGACAAGGGATCCTTCCCGGGGAGCAAAACTACATACTTCCCACTTTTAAACTCCACTATCTGGTGGAACTGGTCATATAGATCGTGATTGTTTTTGAGATTCCCCAATGATTGTAATGTCTTCAGCTTATGCTCAAGTCTCCTCTCCTCTTCCTTTCGACTATACCTGTAGCACATGTGTGATCAGATTGGTTGAGGACTGACTTCCAGATTTCCGCATCACTGGGCAAGAAACCACCCACCACAAGGTTGTTTGAGTAGCCAGCTATCCCGATTCCGATCACCTCACACTGTTGCTTGAGGCCCTTTTCTACACCAAAGGTTGCAATCAATAAATGCTTAAAACCACACCGCTTCAAATCTAGGGTCTTGACCGCTTCCTGAGAAGCACAAGACTGCTGACTCCCCCTATTGAAAACAAAGCTACCTCTCTCGGGGTGCCTTGGGTTAATTAGGGTTACTGTGGGTGTTCGTAATAGTATGACCTGCTCTTCCTCCACTCTCGAGGTCATCATGGCTTGAAACAGAATGGTTTTAGGGATGAATTGTCTAGTAGACAGATCTAATAAGTGGATCTTCCCATTGGCTTTCTGCATATCTGATTTGCTTGACGACTGAGATAGCGGTTCAGTTGAGTTTGTGGACTGAGGTTGACAAATACTGCTCTGGTCTCGCCCCTTACATACTCCACACCTATTTCTGGACTGACACTCCCTTACAAGGTTACCCTTCCTCCGGCACATGAAACACCACCCATTCCACCTTAATATCTGCCTCCTTCCATCAATGTGGGTGACAACCGCACACTCCTAAAGTAAAAGGTTTCCCTGGGTACCACTACCTGCCCGGTTCATGCTTAGACTTGCCACAAACTGCTTACCTTGCTTGGTCTTCTTGTAGGTTTTGCTTGGGAATTGTTCTTCCAGCAAGGTACATGGGATTTTCCTTTCTCAAGCTTCAAGCTCACGACCTATGACCTTCAGAATATCAGACAGTGTCCAATCCCCCTCAATCTCTCCACGAGCAATCAGACGAAGATCCTGTGGTAACCTCTGCACCAGCACAGATGACAGTAAACTGCCATAAGTGTCCTCAGCAATCCCTAACGCCTTTAGAGCCCTCGTCTTTGTCTCGATTCCATCATACAGATACCTGAGTGCTGTGATATTACTGGTGGAGGAGACCTTCTCTATAGTTAACAGCAGACTCGTGTGCTTGTCAATTATTTGCTGACAATTACCGAATCGCTTGCTCAAAATATCTACAGCTTCTTGATAACTGCTTGCTGTTAAAGCCAACCCTTCAATTGCATCTTTGACCACTCCCTGAACTAAGGACTTCAAGTACAAGACTGGTGTTAGTTAGAAAGAACCGCAGTATTATATATCTCCCATAAGGAACTACATCGCCATTGAAAGGAGGTAGTGTTAGTTTAAGTAGGCGTGCCTGAAGTGCAGGTGGACTACTCCCTGACATCCCTTTCATACTAGCCCCGCCACTGTCTCCATCATCATTCTAACTCGTATCATCTTCACCAAGAGATTTTGAATACCCTGGTTATGAAGATCAGCATCCTTTACTATTTCCTCTTCCACATGAATGAACTCCAATATCTCCCCATCTAACCTCCTTAGAGTAGCTAGCTTCTCTTCTACAATAACGTCCAGTCTGGTGATCTGTTCCTGATCTGGGGAGTCTTCGTCTAAGAGCTTCTCCACATCACCTACTGTTCTCCTCCAATCACCCCCCCCCCCCGCCCCCTGAATCCTTAGGTAAGCTTCTAAGCCATTATTTATAAAATACAGTCTCCTGTTTTATACAATCACACTCACACAAATAACGTTGCAACTACTACGTAAGCGTGTGTATTACAGGAAACTCTTAACTTCCAAAGGGCAGTATAGTGTGATCCTCTGGGAGATCATGACCTGGGCTGGGTAGTCCACCTTTTATCTACAGTGGCACGAGTTCTCCGTGACCTTGCCTCTGGAGCTCGATCCTCTGTGACTCCGTGACCTCTGAGAATAGGACCTCTGACAGGACTGGGATGGACTCTGATTCGTAGCGACTCCTCCCTTTGCTATCGGACCAGTTGTTGGATATTCCAACTAGATGGAGGCAAAAATCCAGAAACAATGTTTAAGTGATGCTATGAATCATCATCTTACCCCTTATAAAGAAGGGCCACTGGTCTAGTGTCTTCCTCTAGTTGAGGAGTAATCCTGAAGCTAGTGGGATGGGAAAGGAATCTAGGCGAGAGCTAACATTTGCCATCTTACTTTCTAACGTTTTGGGAAACTCTGACTGAGTAAGTAAGTGCACATGCGGAGTAGTATTATTAATAAAATAAAGGCAATATACAATACAATGATAATGATATAGATTCAATACAGTAGCAAAACAGCAGTTCAATCCATTATCTTACACAGTACTTCACAATGATGTTCAGTCAGCCATGCATAAGCTAAATTGCTTATAACCCACTGTAAAATTTATCAACACATGTACATAATATTACAATATAATCTACATAATAGTCATGTGAGCTTTTTAATTGATTTGTGTCATCTCATGGTTGTCTAATAGCAAGCTGCATGGCGGCAAGACCTTTTTCTAACTAAATTCTGGAAGTGTTCCACTATAATACTGAAGACACCTCCAGGTTAGAATAATGTGTTTAGGTGTTATCTAACTTTTATCAAAAGAAACAGAAGAAACTGCTTCTGTTCTCGAAGTACTACGTTTTCTTGTAGCTTAACATGGTGGAAAAAATTCCATGAGTTTTCTTATTTCTCCAAAACATTTAACGGAATTGTTAGTGACATTAGATAGCATTTTGAGCTTGAATCAAGACAAAGCAAATGCATACTACAGAGCAGCAACATAACAGAAACACTACCGGAAGTTGCGTTAAAGGTGTGAAGACTACCGATAGAACGTCATGCTAATCTCAAGTTGCAGCATTTCCGTGTTCAGCAGTTTTAAGACAGGATAGCTCTACTTTATGCAAGTTCTTCAGACTTCAAACGTTCTAAAGTAAAGTTATGATCATATTAAAAAGTGGCCATTTTTGGCCAACAAAGGACTTATTTGGCCTGTGTGGTTTGATAAACCAGAAAACCACACCAGAAGTCAAAAAAACACTATACTTCATAATGTAGTGAAGGTTCAGAAACTGTGCCACTCTTGATGACGACTTCATACAATGACTGGCTGGATTTTTATATGTCTGCAATATACATGTATAGTCACGTGCATAAAACAACTATTACTTCGGCGAGCCTGAGCAAACCCAACATGGGTCGAACTGGTGTATGTGTTTCAGTTTGTTAGAGTTGACCAATTTATAAAAAAAAATTGTGACTATACTTTAATAAATTCACAAGCACGTTGAAAATCAGTCAGCTACAGTACATCGCAAAAAAAACTTTACGTCACACAGTACGAAATGATCGTTTTATGATAAACAACAATCCAAACACGATCCAAAGGCAGTCATTGTTCTCTATTGTGTTATACTCAGCTGTCATAACTTTTGTTGAAGCCTTTAACTATTAGCATACATAAGTTCAACAAAAAGTTATGACAGCTGAGTATAACACAGTAGAGAGCAATAACTGTTTTTGGATCGTGTTTGGATCGTTGTTTAATGTAAAATGATCCTTCAGTACTACACGACGTAAATTTTTTTTGCGATGTACCGTCCACAGTTAGTTAGGCTATTCACAAGAAATCTGTTAAAACTACACAGCTGTCCTGCATGTATGCTAAACCAACCAAAGAAGAGTTTTGAACCTTTGATAAGACTAAAGCAGATTCCACCTCAGATGCAAGCCAGTTGTGACTCTAAAGTTTGCTGTCTCAATTTTTGGTAATGATGGCCAGCCTGGCTTTTAATGCCAAAGCACAAATTTACGGTATATTGCAAAAAAAAGTTAACGTTTCGTAGCAAGGATCCGTAGAAACGGTCATTGTTTCTAGTGCCGTTTATTACTGTGTTATACGCAGCTGTCATAATTCTTTGTTGCAACACTTATCTATCCATGTAGTATAGATATAACAAAAAATTTAGACAGCTGGATATACAACACTAATAAACCAGTACTTAGTACGATCAGTGTATAGTACGAAACGGCAACGAAATGAAAACGAAACGTTAAATTTTTTTTGCAATGTACTGTATGCACTTATGTGTATCCACTTAGACAACATGCAATATGACTCAGCTTTCTTTGAAGCCATCAAACAACAAGGAAATAGTCATAGCATCACAGGTAAGTTAAGTCCTCAAACCAAGCCCACTTGCAGCAAAATTGAAAAAATGGAGGCCGACTTTGCATAATCATAACATCTGCCATGTAAATCATAGACTTCTCCAGCAAGCTGTAGTAAGAAATTCAAAGCTTAAAAATCTTGCAAACGTTTTAAAATCGCTCGTACCTGCTTTATTGCAAGAATACCGCAACATTTCATTCACCGACATTTTCGAGCAAAAAAAGGCAAAATGTAGAAGTTCTAGATTCCGCCTGAATTTAGCCTTAAGGTGCTCTACAGAGTCCTTAGGTGTGTTACTAAAATGGATCAAATGTACCTTTTTCTATTGCACATAGTTTTGAAGATATAATGAGAAAACAACTAATCACAACAGGTCAAAATCGACGGTCCGAAGAATAATTTAAAAAAAAGACTAAATATTGTAAGGCACATTTGATAGTTATATGTTTGTTACCTTAGGAGTCCGCAAACAGCCACATGCCTGGATTAAGAACACGTCCTGAACTCCTACTTAGTGCTCAAACTTTTTCACTACTTGTTTTAGCTTGTAATTAGTGACGTTCATGTACACAACAGCATGATTACTTAATCTAAACTGTACTCTGTAATGTTTATGCTTTTAAGTGTCATGTTGACACAGCTTGTAAATTCTTATCTTATCAGTGGATAACATGTGCAACAGAGCGTGAAATTTTTTAACTGGACTTAACTTGCCTGTGATGCTTATGATACTATCGATGTTTAAATTCTTAGGCACTAATCATAACAGACGTGTAACAGCAGACTGGTTTATTTCCATCACTTTGCTTGAGTTTGATTTGTTGATTACCAAAAACAGTCTCATGCAGCCAGACCCTCCATTTCCTATGTTTTGTCTGGCTATCCAACATTAAATTTTGAAACATATAATTAGCAAACTACAATGTACACAACTAATAACTCCAATTAAGCCACTATATGGTTGCGAAGGCTTGCCCCAAATTATGCAATGTATTTGTGCAGTAACCTTCAAAATAGATATTAATGAATAAATTTCATGGACAAAAAAATTTAATGTGATGTCCAAACAAAGTAAACATGAAAGGATGTTGTGATCAATTAAAAATGTCGGTTTCGCTTTAACATCGCATTCAATAGTACTACTCTATTCTACTGCTAGGTATTGCTCTTTCCCCCTTGGAAGTACTTAGGTTCTATGGTACGACATGCTTTGCATAAAGACAACTATACCATACATGTGTACACTACAAATCAAAAGAACAGTGTTAAGGAATTACCTGAACTTACCCCTAATCCTACAAGAATATATCTTTTTCCACAAGCAAAGCACCACCTCCATGAATTAATATCCTTCAAAAATGGCATAGAATCTTCAGTAACATTATGGAATTTTGAAGAATCTAAACAGTCAGTACTTCCAATTGAAGTAAGTGAAACAAACTGAGCCTAAATAAACACACATACAAAAACTGTTAAATTCATTGCAAAAGGACTACAGAAACACTTGCATTCTACCTTTTTGCACATTCTTATTCACAAACACATAATTTTTAACAGTATTTAGCATTATTTCAAAGGAATACAGATAATTATAACTCAAAGCAAGTACATTTGTAACTTAACCTACAATACTACCATAAAAAAACAACGAAAATACATAATTATGTTGACTGCCATCCTCTACAATGCATTAATTGCAAAACTTTCATATCTCCAGTAGGATAGAAGCAAATGTTATTTTTCTTGTTTCTCATACAAGCCCCATTTGCATCCTTAGCTATGCTGAGGATCTGCACTCCTCCTTCCCACTTTCTTTTTCTTTCCTATTTTATCCATCTTTGTTATATTCTTTAGACAGTGAAAGGTACACTGGTAACTTAAGTTCTGAGTCACTGTCCAAAGTAGCTCAAGAGGTGTTAATTGCATCTCATTAGCAGTCTACAATAAAGCTTTGCTCATTATTATGCACAAAAATTGAATTTACAGAAGTTCGCGATTATTTTACTGATTTGATACTTAAAATGGCTGAAATTAACTAGTCTACTTTGAGCTAGAGTGTGGTGATTAAAGTGTTCTCTACTTGCTACCAAATTCCTATGTCGAAATAACAACAGAGACTGAAGTAAATGGCTCGAGTGTGAAAAAACGAAGGTAAAAAACATCGAAAATTTTCCTATTTCTCCAAAACCACTGAAGCAGATCGCCACGGAAATTAGATAGGATTGAGATAGTGAGCTAAGACACAGGCAGTACAAATCTTCAGAGCCATAGCATGACAGGAACATCATCGCACTTTTCGTTAAAAATTTGAATAGTACCGTTATGGCACTGTAGCTTATTCACCTATGCTTAAATTTTTGTAGTGTTTAGCATTGTTAGTAAAGAATAGCTCTACAATATGCAATGTGTTTCATTTGAAAACAGAACTCGAGCTATGATACGGTAAACCTAGCTAATATTCAAGTCAAATTGAGCGTGACCAATGACTCAAGTCACCTGTGTGTGTACAAACAAAACTTATATTAATTATTTAAAAATTATTTAAAAGTTTACTTGAAACCACACCCCTTAGCACGTACACATCTTTTCATATGGCAAATTTAAGATTTGCAGGCGTGCACAGTGTAATCTCTAATTTTTTTTTTGAGACTATCCAAAGGCAAATGCTCTTGATTAACATTCCGTTGGTATATCTTAAGAACCATCCCTTAAAGCGGTGGTCGTGTACATTTTCAAGAAAATTTTAATTTGCACTAACTTCGCTGTGGATCATCAGTACTTAAAAATCATTACCAAGGCAGTAAAAGAACAAGCACATAACCTGTTGCTGTTTGCTTTTTACTCAAAACAAAGAGATGGCTACGTTATGCTTCGATAAAAATTTAATTTCTTGTGATGCTTTATGCTTCCATTTGGGCAGGTATGGGTATCAAACAGGATTCAAACAGTAGCTAGTAACCTTACCAAGGGGGCTACGTTGAGAAATTTTAGTTATTATTTAGTATGGCAAAGAGCAATACTAAAATGCGCCCAAGACAGTTGCATAACAAAATATTACTTTACTTTAAAGCTGTATTACTGGGAAATATCAACGTAGCTCAAGACTTCCAAAAAGGCCTTTCACGGCTTACTATGTTCCAAACGTTCGTTTTAGTGACGTAAAGCGTCACGAAAACACTCTTGTCTGCTGCATCCATATTCGCCATTGTTAAGGGTAACCATAATGTGAATGGCAACTTAGCAACTTTACCCACCCACAACCTTAAAATATTTCCTAGGTACATCGAAGAAAAAGGAAAGAAGCATTGATGTATTTCACAACTTCATGAATCTGTAACAGGTTAAGCTTGATTAGCTTGTAGTAAAAATGTACTCTAATTGTGTCCCAGTAGTTTCAAAGCTGTCAAAAGCCACCACAAAACTACACTCACTCCTACTATGAAAGTTGTTAATGCACACAGATGCTCAAAAATTGAATTCTAGTAATAATTAAGAACCTGAGGCGTGGTTGTAAAATTAATATTGAACGAATAGGGACCTTTAAGAGACTTAAACGTGGTCATATTTGTAGATATGCTTACAAATCTTGTTTTGCCAACACAGGAAGGTCTCTATCACAGGTTATTTAAGTCCTGGGTTAAACCTAGTTCACAATATTGAACGCACTAGAAATTACAAAATATTTTCCGAAATTTTGACGCAGACAAGACAGCAGATTGGAACAAATTTCTATTCAAGCATCTTGCGTAACGTTCTAACGTTATATTGTCAACCTGGCTTTACAGCATCAGTAGCTTCATAAGTTTTAATTAAATCTCATTAGCAACTTTGCATCGCTAAATGATCTCATTAATTATGCACGAGATTTAGTCTACGGGAATTCACGGTTATTTTACTGACATTAAATCTTAAAATGCCTGAAAGCACTTGGTCAACTTTGAGCTCCAGTCGGGAGTTTTTCTGTCCTATTGCCATTGAGATATGCAGCTTCACTACAGTATTACCTACAGTATGTTATCAAATTTGTAACAAAATGTCAACGGTATTTTGAATAACTGGTTCAAACATCAAATAAACAAGATATGAAAAGGTAAAAACAATTTTGCCTGGTGAATTAAGTCATGGGTCACGCTTTTACAGCTGCAAACGTGGCTATACTTTAGTTGATCATAACTCCAGTTTAAAACCACATTTCAAACCTAAATAAGTTGCATGAAGTAAAACTAACCATTGCTAAAAATGCTAAACACTGAAATGCCGATAAAGACGAGCGAGATAAGTACGGTATTAGATCGATACTATCAAGAAAAATCTGGTAGTGATCCTGTTATGCTTTAGCTCTGGAATTTGTATTAGCTACGTATTAACTCAAGCTCTACATGTTGTCAAATTTCAGGAACGATTATCTGTAAGCTTTTGGAGAGATAAGCAATTCGTGTACCTTTTTTTCCTCGTGTTGGACTACAAGTAAGCCGAGATTATAATTAGTTTCTTTCCTGAAATTTGATAAAAATTAGATTACACCTTGAGGCACTTTTCTAACCTGGTGCCGCTCCAGTATCATAGTGGATCACAACCGGGCATTAGCTCGAAGAAGCACTCTCCGCCATTACTGCTCACAAATAGACAACTACAAACGATGACGTAAATTAATTGAAAAGGCTCACGTGACTGTATAAATTGTATTGTAACAATACGTGCATCAATGAACGTCACAGTGGCTTGTAAATAATTTAGCTTGTATTTAGCTGCACGGTTGATTGAACATCATTGTCTACTACTGATAACAAGTATTAGCAGCTGTCTTAGCCTGACCAAAGACTTAAGTTACCTGTGTAGGACGGAGATCGTAAGTTGAGGCATAAGCAATACAACATTTCCATAACTGGAAGATCTTTCCACTTTTAGCTTAAAATATAAAACGTGTCGTTACGTCCCAGGAGTTTCTTCACTCCTATTTTGATTTTTAATAGTTCTTTTGTGTTTAGCAGTGTCAGCAAAGGATAGCTCTACATTATGAAATTTGTTTCGTTTGGAAGTAGCATTTAAAACTCGAGTTATAACCCTGTAAAGTTAGCTAATATTTAAGTCAAATTTGGCGTCACCCATGATTCAAGTCACACAGGTCGATTAAGTCCTGGGTCCGGTTGAGACAGCTGCTAAAACATGCTACCAGTAGCTGATAATGATGTTCACTCGATCGTGTAACAAAATACAAGCTAAATTGTTTGCACGCCGCTGTTGATGCACGTATTATTACAACACAATTTATACAGCCTCGTGAGCTTTTTCAACAGTTTTTCTGTGGCAGCAATGACAGACAGTGCTTCTTTCTTTGAGCTAAAGTCTGGAGCTGTTCCACTATGATACTGCAGACGGCACCAAGTTAGAAACGTGTCTTAAGGTGTAATCTAAGTTGTATTAATCCCCCGTAAAGAAACTGTAACTACTTGCAAAGTACTTGGCTTTTTTGTACCTCAAAATGGCAGCAGAACACTCGCAAATTGCTTATCTCTCCAAAATCTTACAGCCAATCATTAGGGGGGATTAATAGGATGTAGAGCTTGACATAAGACATTGCTAAAACCTAATGCTAAACCTTAGCATCTTTAGCAAAGGATAGCTCTACCTTATGCAACTGTTTAGGCTTCAAATGTTGTTGTAAACTGGAGTTATAGTCAACTAAAAAGTAGCCACTTTTTCTGCTTTTGAGCCTGACCCTGGATTTAATTGGCCTGTGCAACTGTGTAGAGGTAAGATATGATTTTTCAGAAGTGGGCGCTGTATGTTTGTCAAATTGCAAGTTGATATAAATGGTCTGATATAAATAGACTTATATAAACAGATTCAAACACTTTCTGTTTTTTTGAAACGTTTGTTTCTCCCTGTGCTACAACAGAATCTTTCAACTTGTAGCTCAGTTTAAAAAGCATTTTCCCCTCTATGGTGGTACAAATAACTCAAAATCATTTTTGCGACAAAAATAAGCTTTCCTTGGAGCAGGTCACATACGTATATTGTTTAAGGATAAACTCTCCAAAATAATTAGCATATCCGGTATCAAAGGGCTCCGGCCAGCATGAATGGACTTCAAACATTTCTTAAACAGTACATACTCTTCTTAATATGCACTCATAGCACATTGAATACAACCTACGGTCTAATAAATTATAAATTACCTTCCAAGTATCATTGAAAATTTCTTTTGGGTTAATATCTCGTAATGCTACTCTAGGATGACTTGGTACCTATATTAAAATAAATTACAGGCATTGAAAAAAACTTTACCTAACACATTTAGTACAAGTAGCATAAACTATACTTCTAATCAGGTACAGTGCAGTGAAAAAGCAAAAGGTAAGTAGCTACAGAGTAGCTACTGTTAAACTGCTTGGGTAATGTGCACGCCCTAATGCACAAATACTCCTTCAACACAGCATAGGACACGTTCACGTAGCAAGATTCTTTGCCTCCTGTA
Source organism: Chalinula nematifera (assembly GCA_036873525.1). Taxonomy (NCBI): domain Eukaryota; kingdom Metazoa; phylum Porifera; class Demospongiae; order Haplosclerida; family Chalinidae; genus Chalinula; species Chalinula nematifera. The sequence continues at coordinate 12,889 of JAYJLX010082580.1, forward strand.
TTATAAATACATTGATAATTCAAAACTTTACTACAATAGCCATGTCTACACAAGGAAAGGGTCATATTGTATGACCTTTAAAATTCAAACTATCATTACACTGTTACTTTATAGCAAAGTACTCGATACTACTCTACTCTACTGCTAGGCAATATCTTTAGAAGTACTCAGGTAATAAGCTAACTTCTTCACACAAGTCATACTGTAATCTACCCTATATAGCTATTATTTTGTCAGTGTATGCATAAAAATTGAAATTTATGTTACTACACAGGTATGTTAAGTCTCAAAACCACGTCCACGTACAGCTAAGTTTAGAAAATGGAGTTGCAGTGTCATAACATGATTTACAACTCATAGACTTGCCCAGCAAGCTGCATCAAGAAGTTCAAAGCTTGAAAAACTTGCGAATGTTTTTAACTCGCTCATAAAGCTTCTTCAATGCAAGAGTACAGCAACGATTTGTCAATTGACATTTTTTTAGTAACAACACAGGTAACTTAAGTCCTGGGTCAAAGCTGAGACAGCTGCTAAAACATGTTATCAGTTGTAAACAATGATGTTCATTCAACCGTGGCAGCTAAATACAAGCTAAATTACTTACAACCCACTGTAACCTTTATTGACGCACGTATTATTACAATACAATTTATACAGTAACGTGAGCTTTTTCAGTTATTTACGTCATCATTCGTAGTTGTTTATTTGTAAGCAGTAATGGCGGCAAGTGCTTCTTCTTCGAACAAAAGTCCGGTGGGGTTCCGCTATGATACAGGAGATGAAACCAGGTTACAAAAGTGTCTTAAGGTGTAATCTAGCTTCTATCAAAACCTCGTTAAGAAACTGCTTATGTTCTCTGAGTATTTGGTCTGCTTGTACCGTAACACAGGCCAAAAAAGCCTGTGAATTGTCAGTTTCTATACACCTGACCAGTCTATTCTCTGTAAATATTCTGTTGATTTAGATTCCCACATTTCTGGTCCACCGAGCCAGATCACGACTGAGTTTGGGTCATGAAGAACAAGACAGAGAGGCCTGCTGCATAGAAGACAGAAGACAGGTGTTGAAGAGAGGAGCTCTCAACTACCCGAGGTGACCCGAGATTGAAGGAGCGGATGCCTATGAGCAAAAGGTGCAGGATATACTGACGCAGCTGAGAGAGGTGGGGGTCCCTTCTCCCAAGGGTGGTACTTTAGCAATGGGAGCTGTATGTCGTCAAGCACGTCTCGCTAACCCTTACTACGTTTAACGGTGATATAACCAAGTGGTTGTCCTTTTGGGATCTCTACGATTCAGTGGTACATTTCAATCCCGAGCGCAACAGTTCTAGTACATGAACACCTTGGTTGAAGGGTCAGCTCGAGAAGCTATCAAAGGATTGTCGCTATCAACAGAGAACTACTGTGAAGCAGTCGAGATACTACAGAAGCGATTCGGGAACAAGCAGATCATCAATAAACATCTTAGCCTACTGCTGAACGTGGAACACGTATCCTCCGCACAGAATGTACCCGCCCTACGACGTCTATACAATCCGATTGAGACCAATGTGAGAGCCCTGAGGTCATTTGGTGTTCGTGAGAACTCATATGGAAGCCTGCTGTCCAGTGTACTGGTGCAGAGACTACCCTCTGAACTCAGGTTAATTGTGGGACGGGATGTTAAGGAGGATGACTAGAATCTATCTAGCATTACGAAGGTGCTCAGCCAGGAGCTAGAGGCTAGGGAGCGGATCACTACATCTCAAGAGGGTGAGTCCCAGCCAGGGTTGGGTGGTATCATAAAACGGAAGGAGAAGCCCTCAGCTATGACATTAGTTGTAGCTGGCCAAAAGCCCCGTGATAGCCATACCTTGGTTTGTTGCTACTATCAGAAAGGTGGTCACTCACCAGAGGAGTGCAAGTCTGTTCCCCAAGTAGAGGAAAGAAGAAAGATCTTGAAGGGGAGTGGTAGGTGCTTTATGTGCTTACAACAAGGGCACATTGGATGAGAGTGTCATTCAAGGAGTCGGTGTGGCAAGTGTAAGGGGAGACATTATCGTAGCCTTTGTCAATCAAACGGGCATGATGTAGCACCATCAAACCCCTCCAACTCTGAATCAGCACGTGGTCGAGTGACGACTCACCTGTTAATGAGGTCAACTGCTCCACTCAATCCCAATGCTTCCCCTATGACTGCATCTGCTATGGAGTCTGACGTAGTGGTGTTGCTACAGTCTGCTACGGTGACCTTAGAGATGATTTTAGTGTTAAACCACTACCCCTTTGATAGTGTTAATGAGTGTGGGTGCTAAGTAGGTGTGTAGGTTCAAATGTGTAAGTTACTTGGCAATAAGATAGAAATCCAGCATGGCTGTTGCTACTGTTTCCTCTACTGTTTCCTCCTATGTTGAATCTTTGGACTCCAATGCTAAGAAAAGGTACCTTGAGAAGCTGGCCTGTGTCAATCTTTCCATGTTAGATGACCCGTATTTAATAAGCAATGAAAAAAAATAGTAAATGATTTGCCAAATATCGAGTATGGCCATATTTTTGGATACTTCATCACTAAACCAGGAGTGTATACCCAAGAACAGTTGCTGTCATGGAAGCAAATGGATGCCTTCAATTACTTCCAGGATGGGTTCGTAAGAATCATTTTTTCCTTTGAGTTTGGTCCTAGGAAGAGTATGGTCATTTTGAAAGCAAAGGTGAACCCCAGCCAGAGGTCTCCTGATTCTAATCATGAGGCATGGATGATAGCTAGGAAATCTGGTGAAATCATTTCTGCTTGCTGTACATGTATGGAAGGGTAAGTTGTCCTTTTTTTGTTTTCGTTTAGTTTAGTGTGACTTTTTCTTTAGACTGGGTGAGGGTTGTTTCATACTGCTGCTATTATGTTTAAAGTTGAGTGTGCAGTGAGGCTTGGGCACACCGCAGCTACTGCACAAGCTTGTAAGTGGAATGAAGTCTTCTGTAAAAAGGTATTACGTATTTAGTTCTACACTGTATTATCCTGAATGTCACCTTAATTGCTTTTGCGTTTGTAGATAGAGCCATCCTTAATAGTAGATGTGGAATTCGTAAGACCAAGAATTGGAAACGATGTTGCCCTACCCACTTCAGCAACAGCTAACTCTGGCAAGTTTATAGCAGCTGTAAATGACGAGGACCAAAAGGGTTTCCTAGATGGCTTGAAAGATGCAATGACTTCAGCTGTGATCTATACCTCCATTGCTCCTATCCCTGATATCCAATCTTTAGCTCAACCGAAGCGTAAGGTTGTTCGCAAGTTGCCATTGCCACTTACTTCATTAGAGAGTTCGCGATATGCAGCAATGTCTAAGGACGAGCTAAAATCAGCTTGTAGAGATGTCTTTTGGAAATTTGAAGGTTTCACATAAGGAGGCTGGATACCTTGAGGAATCGACCCGCCTACAATCACGTTCACTGCTATGGTTTAAACATTGCGCAGGATGCATTACAGCCTGTATGTTTTGTAGAGTGACCCGAGCTTCACTAAGTAACCCTCCTACATCTTTGATCAACACTGTGGCAGACATCTCAAGTTAAATCAATGAATGTACCATCCCTGAAGTGGGGAGTTGACAAGGAAGACGAAGCACGAGCAGCATATGACGATACAGCTAAAAAGCAGCATGAAAGTTTTGAACTGCTGAACTCCGGCCTCTTCGTAAATCCTGGCTTTCCTCACCTTGGTGCGTCTCCCGATGGAGTAATTAGCTGTGACTGTTGTGGTGATGGGCATTTGGAAATTAAGTGCCCCTTCAAGTATAGGAATAGCCATCCACATGACATAAGTACTATTGCTCCAGACTTTAACTTGAAGCACACAAACGATGGGGAAATTCATTTGTCCAAGGATTACAACTACTGTTTCCAAATACAGGGCCAAATGGCGGTTTGCGACATGGAGTACTGTGACATCGTTTGTTGGACTCCTGTCAGATGTTTCATTGTGGGAGAATTGAGTTTGATTTAACGTTTTTTGAGCAAGTGGAAGTCAGCGTTGGATACCTTTTTCTGTTACCATTCTGCTATCCGATATACTCATTGGTTCACACTTAATGGGAAGCTGTGGTACAAAACGTACGTCCCGCAAGCAGCACAACAGATACATATTGCATTTGTAAGGGGAAGGATGAAGGGTATATGGTGGCGTGTGATAACCTATCCAGTGGCATTGAATGGTTTCATTATAAGTGTGTTGGCCTCACCAGAAAGCCAAGGGGAAAGTGGTTTTGCTCAGACAAGTACAGAACAATGGACATGCAATCAGCAAATCAATAGCACTATCAGTTTTTTCATTAATATTATAATAATATTTCTTGACCTTTCATAAATCATAAAAAATAAAATACAATAATTACATTGGAACAACGGAAGGAGAAATGTTAACAAGAGCAGCACATACAGTCAATATTTTATCAATATTAGCATACACAGTATCATTTTTGGGCTTTAACATATTGACTGTAAGGGTGCCTTGAAGAATTGTATATTTGTTTTAAGAGCCGAATTACCCGCTCAACGTGAATACGGACCTTTGAAAGCCTCTTGTTATATTCCACTTTCTGTAAACTGAGTTGTTTCTTTCCTCTTGTGAAACTGGGAATTTCGAGACGCACACCGAATACACCAAGATCGTCTGCAATATGAAAACCTCGATCTGCTAAAATAACATCCCCATGCTCAACTATATCTAAGAACCCACTACTTCTAGTTATCTGATTGTCTGTAGCACTATAACCCCAGCATTTGGAAAGGAATGAAATGACTCCATTAGGGGTTATCCCAACGAGAAACTTCACGGTGTTATGACTTTTGTATTTTGATTATGTCTTCGCTCTTGCTTGATAAGCAGAGGGACGCTCAATAAAGATTTCAGAGCAATCTATGATGCATCAAGCACGTGGATACAATTCATTGAATATTTGCAGCATATTGGCACAAACTGTTTCTCAAGAAGGCCACTTGATGAGAAACCCCAAACTGCTAAACATTGCATTGATCCACCTTTCAAAAATGACACTTACAGTAGCTTTTTTAATGCCAAAACGGTATACTAAGTCTGCACAATGAAGATTTAGTCTGAGACGCATCAGAACGAGTAATAGATGATCTGCTGGTGAATTCTTTGACAAGCTTGGACAGGTTTTCAACAAAAGCTCTAAAAGGAATTCATCCATGTTGCTAGTCCTGTGTAGTACTTTGTGGCTTCGTCATTCTTCTCAATAACAGCTACTACAGTTGACCGATGTTGCGCTTTATTTGAAGGGACATAACATGCTACAGGGACAGGTACATGAACTGGTATGTGTACTGGTACGTACTGATTTACAACCGTTGTAGAAGTTCTGTCCCTCTCATGTAACGAATCGTTTCCATCCTGTATGCCACTCCCATCCTGTTCATCTTCCGAACCACTGTTATCCTGCCTATCATCTTCATCATCTGAATCCCACCCATCTTGTCTACCATACACTTCAAAACCACCTGTCGTATCCTGTCCACCACCATCTTCATCTTCAAACCCCCTATTGTATTCTGTCCATCATCTTCGTCCCAATCCTGCCCGCCACCATCTTCATCTTCACAACCCACTGCTTATCGTCCATCATCTTCGTTCCGTCCATCATCTTCATCTTCGAAACCCCCTGTTGCATTTTGTCCCCTATCTTCATCCCCATCCTGCCCACCACCATCTTACAAACCCACTGCTTCCTATCCATCGTCTTCGCTCTGTCCACCATCTTCATCATCTTGGTCTTCAAAGCCTCCTGCATTATCTTTAGCTCTATCCTGTCTATAATCTTCATCTTCAAAATCCACAGCTGCATTCTGTCCACTATCTTGATAATGTGAATCACAGCCATCCTGTCCATCATCCTCATCTTCATTCCTTAAGTTGACCTCACCACTACTACTACCACCAAGGCAACAGCTTGTTCATTTTTAACATTGCCCTTTTCACACTTCTTTCCTCACGATTCTTCACGTGAGCCTGGTTCCTCTCTCCTTTATACACAAATATTGTTGGTATATAGTCCACATGACCTTTTTTACCATCAGGTTTTCCTACAAATATATTATAATGAATAGAATATCAATTGGCAATTTGATAATGTGCATCACTCACCAAAGACAAAATGGTTGCCACAAATTTGAGAGTTTTTCGACGGAATCCAGTTTTTTCTTCTACAAGCTTGGATCCATTTCAGCCTTCTGTCCTTAGGGAAAGCAGGGAAATGATAAAATCCAACTTTTTTTGATTTCTGGAAGCAGTAAGTGCAGCCAAAAGCACAGCAACTAAGCACCATCATACACTTCCTGCCAACCAAGGGGTGTAACTTACACGTTTGAACCTACACGCCTACTTAGCACCACACTCATTAACACTATCTAAGGGCTTGTGGTTTAACACTAAAGATACAACCCCAATCACCTGAGAATCAATTCGAGGCAGCCATAGTGTTTGATAGTGGCAGCCAAAGGTCCTATATATTTCAGGTGGCTGTAATCAGTTGGGATTGAGAAGGTGCAGATCTAAACTCCTATCCATCCTCACGTTTGGTTCCAGAGAAGGACATCCTCAGAGATGAGATTCTTTTGTGGTTGGGCTGAAGGACGGACATATGGTTCGTGAACTCACGTTATTGTCTGTACCACACATATGTGAGGCTCTGAGGGTCGTGTCGTGTGAGGATCTCCAGAGACGATATCCTCCCCTATCCGGGTTGGATCTAATGACTAACCAGCTGAAAATGGATTTGTCTAACCCAATGGTCCTGATTGGTCCTGATTGGTTTGGATCATTACTGGCTCTTTGTTTCTGTGGAGACAATACACTGTGAAGGAGGTCCAGTGGCCATTCGCACCTGTGGTCTTGGTTGGATCCTCTCAGGACCCATACCATCGGAGACACGAGAAGGTGGTAGTGATTCATCCACCAGTTTAACCACTCATGGTTTAAGTGTGTGTTCCACTAGTAGAAGTGAAGAAGGGAAGCGACTTGAACGTAGACTGAGAGCATTTTGGGATCTCGAGTCCCTGGGAATATTGGATGAAGAGCGTGACATCTATGACCAGTTGGAACTGGTTGTTCACTTTCAGGGAGGTAGGTATATTGTTTCTCTACCTTGGAAGGACCCTTTAACCAATCTACCGGACAATTACCAGTTAAGTGAACAACAGTTGAAATCCTTAATTAAAACTCTTATAAAGATTCCCGACCTATTCCAACAGTATGACCATGTCATTCTTGATCAAGTGGAGCAAGGAATTGTTCAGCCTGTCGAGGATCCGGAAGTAACCGAGGGTGATCGTATTCATTACCTTCCCATCATGCGGTTACTAAGCATGACAGAGACACAACGAAACTGAGGGTTGTGTCGACGCCAGTGCGAAGACTGGAAGGGGTCCATCTCTGAACGATTCACTACTGGTTGGCCCAAACTTCCACCAGCTGATTCTCAACATACTACTACGTTTTCGTATTTTCAGAGTTCCCCTTGTGGTGGACATAGAGAAAGCCTTCCTAATGGTTTACGTGAATCCGAGACATAGAGATGTTATGAGGTTCCTTTGGGTAAAGAAATGGAAACAGGAACCCCAGAGATGCAAGTGTACAAATTTACCAGAGTCGTCCTCAGAGTGGCCTCCAGTTCCTTCCTGCTCAACGCTACCATAAGACATCATTTAGAAGGGTATAGAAGCTCCTGCCCTCAATTTGTTGAACGTGTACTAGACTCCACGTATGTGGATGATGTGGTGCTTGGAGCTAGTGATACAGAGGAAGCATTTTTGCTGTATAAGAATTTACGCTGTATAAGGAGGCCAAGAGGGTTCTTGGAGAAGGCGGATTCAATCTGAGGAAATTCCAAACTAGTGATTGAGGTCTTCAGGCCGGGATTAAAGAACTGGAAAATTCCAGGGAGCGCCCATTGAACGATGGTGACACTTATGCCAAGACGGTACTCGGAGGATCTGCCATATCCCCTGGTGAGTTGAGAGTGTTAGGGGTACGGTGGAGAGTAGACGATGATCAAGTGATCTTCGATGTTAAAGGCATAGGGAGAGCAGCAGTGGATACTCCTCATCCCACTAAGCAGGAAATAGCTACTATCGTTGGAAGGACGTACGATCCACTGGGTATGTTGGCACCACTCATCACCCCTTTTAAGGTAATCCTGCGATCTTTGTCTTACCAAGGTTGGATGGGATGATGTCCTTCCAGATCCCCTATTGACCAGGTGGCAGAGACTCATTGAAGGGATTCATGGTGTGGGTTATGGTGAAGTGTCGTTGCCAAGGTGTGTTGTAAGTAGAGGTGATTACCCCTCTTACCGTCTTTGTGGTTTCGGAGACACCTCTTTGAGAGCGTATGCTGCAGTGGTGTATTTGTCCGTAGAGACTGAGCATACCTCACGTTACCATCTCCTATGTTTCAAGGTCAGAGTGTCACAAGTAAAGCTGACCATTCCTAGACTGGAACTTCTCTCCACACTGATCCTAGCCAGGTTGATGGAAAGGGTTTCTTCTGCACTGAGTTCAGTGATTCCTTTACAGCCACCATTATGTTTTCTGGATTCTAAAGTGGCTTGGTACTGGATGTGGGCAAGACCGAAGCTGGAAACCGTTTGTTCAGAACCGAGTTATAGAAACACGAAGAAAGGTTCCAGTCTCTCAGTGGAGTCACTGTGCTGGTCTGATAAATCCTGCAGATGCTCCTTCCAGAGGTCAGAATGTAGCTAAATTCATGAGGAACAAGACCTGGTTCAATGGTCCAGGAAAATATCTGTCCCTGGTGAAGAGTAAGAGTATGGTAGAGATGCCCCCGGAATGTGTGAGTGAACTGAAGAGTGGATCCACAATGTCTAAAGAGTGCGTATTGTTGGGGAGCCTTGATAGTAAAGTTGGTGTTGACAAGGTTCTGGATATAGAGACATTGGTCAATTGTTCCATGTAACAGCATAAATGCTGATGGCTGTTTCCTGTTTCAGGAGGAGAATGAAGACACAGCTCACGAAGGAATGGATCCATCAGGCAGAGGTCAAGTGGGTAAAGACAGCTCAGTCCCAGTTGAAAGTTGACCCTCAATATCGGACATGGAGATCTCAGTTTGACCTATTCAAAGATGACAATGGACTAATCCGGTGTCGAGGAAGGTTGGGAGACACAAAACTCTCCTATATGGCTAAATTCCCTCTGTTGTTACCCAGAGACCATTGCGACAAGCACACAACAAGGTGTTCCTTCCGCCTTCTCAGATCTGTCATTAGTAAGTGTGTCCTTTGTCACTGGCTAGAAGGTCCATGGTATAGTAGTCCACCACCTCCTCCATTACCATCATACCGAGTAGAAGAGGTACCCCCTTACACTTACTGTGGAGTCGACTTCGCAGGTCCAGTGTTTGTGATGATCGATGACTGGGACAGCACCTTGCGAGAACAAGGTGTGGATCTGCCTCTATACTTGTTGCATTACTTGAGCCGTTCACCTGTACCTTGTACAGGATCTGACAACACAATCCTTTCTAGGTGCTTCAAGAGATTCACAGCCAGGAGAGGTCTACCCAAGCGTATGGTTTCCGATAATGGAAAGACTTTTAAAGGAGCTGCCAAGTATGTTAGGAAGATCATGAAGGATAGTGGAGTTCGACGTCATATGGTGGATAACAGAATGGATTGGATTTGTTTTATTTTCTGTGCTACTTTGCTATTTTTAATTTTTTTTAACTTTGCTGTACATGTTTAATGTTTGTTGTAATGTCCATTCTTGACCACGAACTGGTCAAGGGTGGGGAGGATGTTCGGATTTGTCTGTTATTTTACTTAATACTTAATATACTTTATTGATGTGCTATATAATAATTAATTGTATAATTAACCCGAGCGTGGGCGGAGGGTTATAGTAGTCGGTTGTGTGTGTGTGTGTCTGTCTGTGTGTTACCACGTAATCTCTGTGGATACTTGATATTAGAACTTCACTGAGACTCCATTGAAGGCGCTTGATGTCGATAATTCCACGATTTAAAGGATTCTTGAAAAAAATGGCAGAGACTCAATCGAAGATCTTTAATAATTGTGATCGATATAGTTTTGTTGGATGCCATCTTTTTGGCCGCGCCATTGAGCACATGTTAATTGCAAAATTTGTCAGTCAGGCCTAGATCTATTAATTTTTATCATGGCCTTCTGCCTGGCCTCTGATATCTGCTGGTTTCTCTCTTGGACTGTCGGAACCGGTGAATGCTGAACTTTCAACCAATTAAGACCCAACTTTTTTGCATCTTCACACTGCTGACTTGGACAAGTGATTGTAAGTTTTGCTACTGTGAAAACTCAGTGGAGCAAACTATAATCTTGTTAGTCTGCTCTACAAGTTTACTACATGCTTGTAAGTTTTTACTTGGTTCAATTGGTTGTTGGAAGTGTGAACAATCTTGACAGAAGTAGAATTTCTGTGTTGACTGCGCGGTTGTATAAAGTGCTTTTTTATGTGTGTTGCCGTTGTGGACTTGAAGCCTTGAAGCAGAGGATGACTATTGCAGTCAACCTGTTCCCCGACTGATCGATAGAGCTACTAGTAGAGAACCAGCAAGAGCTCCTTCACATGTGATCTGATCACGTAAATGGCACACTCAAGTTCACCCTCAGGAATGATTTCATTGGAGCCTTAAATAAATCAAGTCGTAGCTCACCGCCAACAGCAGTGTCCATCATACAAAGTGTGAACCAGGTAGTAGATTTGCTTCTCAAGACTGTCAAATTTGCGTTGGTAACCCAGATAAGTAATCTGATTGTGTATGAGAATTACGTAAAGGAATATTCAAGGATACTACAGGTATGTTATGTCATATGCACATGTATTTTGTTGTCAGTAGCTGATGTTATTTATGTACATTTGTAAGACAAAAAATCGTTGCTTCTTATGATGAACGGAATATATTCTCTAGCCCACTCGGAATGTTTGGTACTTTCACGGTCTGACCAAGGTCAGAAGTGTGAGGATTTTAGGTTAGTATAATAATGCATAAAATTAATTTGTTTATGTATAATTAGTTGTTGTCGGTCACTCTGTTATCCCGAGCATAGAAGCAACTCAGAGATAATAGTGCTTCCGGATCCATAGCCATCACTGAGCCATGTGAATTACAAGTTTTTATCTACCCCAGAGATAATCAATAAGATACGTGCCGTAAAGAAAGAAAATAAATTATCTCCTTAAGAATGAGCAGGATACGCAAGAAGATTGAAGCCGATGTTGAAAATTTGAGTTCTATCACATGTTTGGACAGTGACACGTCCGCTGATTTGCAACAGATAATAAAAGACAAAAATGACTTGGTGTCTTCTAAATACCCTGAGGATTCATTTCCTCACATTGAAGACTCAAAAGGGTAACATCTCTGAAGACGAAAAGTTCGAAAACGGAGTGCACTGGCATCCCTTGATGATCGAGTGGTGTTTCTACCAGTCCAGCAAGCTTATGAAGCACTCACAGGTGACTTAAGTCATGGGTTAGGCTTTTACAGCCGCAAACATGGCTAAACTTTAGTTGATCATAACTCGAGTTTAAAACAACCTTTGAAGACTAGAT
>JAYJLX010082690.1:0-24481 GCA_036873525.1 Chalinula nematifera
CTGAAATGTGGCCACCTCACTAATTAGGCCACTTTTTAAATCCCCGATGGTGGCCTGATTAGTGAGGTTCCACTGTATATCCACTAAGATATCTCCTGCTTTAGTTAGCACCTCTTGTTATTTGTTTGGTGTAAGTAAAGCTGAGCATTATATTATATATCCACTAAGATATCTTCTGCTGCACCTCTTGTTATTTGTTTGAGCTTTAGCATCTTTATTTGTTTGCATGGTTATGTTAGCATCATTGCCTACATTTGTGCTTTATTATAGCGACTATCTGTGAATAACCCAACCACTGCCTACAGTTGTGCTTTATTATAGTGCCTATCTGAGTAACCATAGATAATAGAGTAGTATAATAGGGAGTGGAAACTCTGAAATTGTCACTTGTTTCGCGGGCGTCGTCTATTGTTTCGTATGTAGCAAAAGCAGTGCTTCCTGTTATACACGTAGAGATACGAAAGCGAGGTACGCGAGTGACAACTTCAATTTGCTATTCAAATTCATGTCCTGCGCAGAATGAGTTTCCTATCCCTATTATACTACTCTATTATCTATGGTATAACCCACCATATACTGTAGGAAGAAAAATTCACAAAAATTAAAATTAACCCTTAGTCCTGTCACTACCTGTTCAGTACGTGGACACCCCCACAAAATTTAATTTTATCATAAATTTATTTCTGGGACCTTCAGGAACTAAACCATGAATTTGTTTTACCACAATTTTTTTTTAATGTTTATGGTGTATTAGTTTTTATCTCAAGCCACTGGGAAGGGATATGATTTGTATGGTTAGTAGAGCTGCGCAGTTAGACATGTAGTTAATACATGCCCAGTGCATTATGCATTTCCCGTGCCAGTCAATTTCAAAAAATACTCCATTGAAGGCACTTGATGTTAACAATTGCACATGCAGTTTTTCAGTTTTGCATGTAGTTTTTCATTATCTATTCTCCATTGCATTTAAAAAGGAAATGGCGAGTATACAGCGTAAGAGAAAGCTGTCGTTACAACCAAAAAGGTCAAAGAAGGAAGATGTAGAAGTTGTAGAGGAAGACGCAAATGTACGTGGATTATATTTTTATGTACGTACATGTACATGTACGTGGATTATATTTTTATGTACATTACATGCATAGTTTTGATAGCAGTTCTCAAATTTTACCATTCTGTATAGCAATTTATGCACAGTAGGATAGTAGTCAATGTTATCGTCCTTTTTGCTCCCTCATACCAGTCCCGCTTGTTTCTTATTGGAGGTCTCTCATAAAATACAAAAGATTACATGTACATGATTTTTTTTATACTCAAAATGTCCACTTACTGTAAATATATGAAATATACACATGCATACTTTATGTAGCATTATGGATTTGCTATGTACTGTGTACATGTATGGTACATGCACTGTATGGCGTCAGCAAGCTTCATATTTTATAGCACCAAACCAAGTTGCTAAATTACATGTTGATATGATAATTATATAATTTTATTGAATACAATGCCGTATTATTCGTCGAAATGCCCTAGGAGAGTTTTTTTAAAGATCCCAAAAAATCATCGCATATTAGTAGATTGTAAAATAGCTGACGTTGACGAACCTGGAGAAATTTATTATTTAACTACAACCGCTGACAAGTTAATGATATTTGTATTTCGCCACAAAGAAGCTTGCTCAGACGCGAGTCAAAGCTTCTTTCCTAACGTCGGCTTTATCGATGACCCATTTGAAACCACGGCAGTTGCTGAAACAATGAAAACCAAGACTTTGGCGGGTTGGTCTTTTTTTTTGCTTAAATAAATCGCTGCCCCCAGAAGACCAATACACGAGTTATATCTTTCCCAATCCAAAAGATGAGAAGGAGAGAGTTATCTCTCTAAAAGAATCTATCAAGCAAAAATATCCCGATGTGATGACGGAAGGAAGGATTTCAAATGATTCTGTGAGTATTAATCTTTTTGGCTCTCATACAAACGGATACTGTCAGTTTAGTGGGGGGGGGGAGATCTGATAATAGCGGATGCCATGTCATGATTCAATCCGGCCTTCAATATATGAGCCCCTCTCCCACTGACGAAGTATTGGACGAAGTAATAGACCTTATTCAATGAACGTTCTAATTAACGCCCGTCGCCCAAGTGGAGTAAAATGGTGGATTTTAGTAAATGAAGACAGGTGAACATTTGAACACTGCGTCATCAGACAACTGCTATAGAAACACTAATTTATTGTAATTTCACTTCTGTATAGTTTTTACTTGCTGCTCTTGGTTCTTTTAATTTAATTTGTTTTTATATTGTTTTATTTGAATTGAAAATTATTTGGTCGATTATTTCCATACGAGAAACAGTTTGTAAAGAAGTTGTTGTCCTGTTTATCCCTGCCCCCTATCGACCCCCAACAAGGTGTTTACTGATAAATTACTATTCGTCCAACTAGTTAATAAGTTTGGAAGCAGATTACTCTCCAGGTAACCATTGTACGTCGCCATATTATGACGGCCCGTCTCTCTTGTGACCGTGCTACATTAGTGGCACTGCAAGCTAGAAGGGTGGGACTGGTTATTAGATTTATAGTTGATAGACTAGCGTTTATATTGAATATTTTTTATTACTATTGTTGTCCTCTTTTTCCAGGAATTAATGGTTTTTTCTTTCCCTTGTACCAATAACTCTTTAAAGCCAACATGCTTCTCCATGAACTGGCATAGGCTACCACCAACTAAGAGTGATTTCATTAGACTGAAGCGATACATAGCACTACCTGATGATTTAAGAATAGACTCCCAACGATATAAACAGGTTAGAATTTGCAGTCAGTGCATGAGTGCAGTTCCTAAGCGACGTACACCATCTAGCCACCTCAGCCTCAGACCACCATGTGATAGCAGACTAGCAAGCAAAAGACCACCAACAAGGGCATACTTACGCTCGTGCGTCAAGCATGATCATGGTGCGTATTGCAAGTCAACGTACTGTTCATAAGAATTGACCATCGTGAGTAGCAGTGATTCTGTATCCATTCTGACACCAGAGGTACCACTCCATGTTTATCATACCTTCTCTTTAGAAATGTTTGCTGATGATGATGCGGCTATAAAGTTATATACATCTTTCCCTACTTATAACCATTTAATGATATATTACAATTTTTTCGGACATGCAATTAATCACCTCATTTATCCCGACCTCATTTATCCCGACTCCTGCTGTAGTCCTAATCACTTGTCTAGACCTAAAACACAACGAGCTTTATCCCTCCAGAATGAATTCTTCCTAACCCTTTGTAGATTAAGATACAATTTACTCGAGATAGATTTAGCTATTCGTTTTGGTGTATCCCAGCCAACAGTCTCTCATATCTGTACTACATGGATCAACTTCATTTATCATAAATTTAAAGAGTTCCAATATGGCCATCTAGACGTCAGGTACAAAAATATATGCCGGTGCAATTTAAATCTCAGTACCCAAATACACGTGTAATCATAGATGTAACAGAAGTATATATCCAGAAACCCAGTAATCCCACCGCACAGCAAGTTACCTTTTCCAGCTATCACAACCATAACACTGCAAAGGCACTGGCTGGTATTACCCCTTCTGGTGCATTCTCCTTTATTTCAGCATTGTATGGTGGTTCTATTTCTGATAGAGACCTGTTTGAGCGTTCAGGCTTGCTGGAGTGATTCCATCATGGTGGACAAGGGATTCAATATTCAAGATATCTTACATGAGAGAGGAGTTGAATTAGCTATCCCACCTCGAAAGAATGATGCTCAATTGAGCAACAGAGAACTCATTGAGACTAGAAGGATAGCATCACTGCGTGTACACATAGAACATGCATTTAAAAGGGTAAAAGAGTTTAAAATATTATGTAATTTACCCAATAACATATAGCTCCATTAGCATCAGAAATATTTTTCATTTGTTGTATTCTAACAAATTTTCAACCACTCCTTGTTAGTGATAAAAAAATTAATTATCTAGATCTGTATTATATTATAAAAAGTTAACGTTATTGAGTTATATAATCATTATATCATACTCTAATTAGATCTACTTATTAATATCAAAATGATGTATCATAATGTAAGAATTGACTCAGTGAACTACGTGTAATCAAGACTGATAGATGACTATACTGAACTGAAATACTGAAAGTGACAATGAAATGGATAAATAATAATTATGGGCCAAATGCATGGAATGACTACGGTTCACTAACAAAAACTGATGGATTATCTAAAGGAAAGGGATATTGTATAATGTCTAAGTTTAAAGGAATGCGAGGATAAATGATTTCAGGTGCAATAAAGGATAAATAAATTGATGTTAACTTGGAGTGACACATGTCCCACAATTGCCAACATTGTTGGTCCATTTTGATCCACTGAAAGAGCTTATCGTAATAGCCGACGCCTCACCATATGGATTAGGGGCAGTCCTCAGCCACAAGATGGAGGACAAAGCAGAACAACCAATAATGTTCGCATCCAGAACCCTAGCCCCAGCCGAGAAGAACTACTCGCAAATTGAAAAAGAGGCACTTGTAATCATATTCGCAGTAACCAAGTTTTATCAGTATCTACACGGACATTCATTCAAAATTTATTCTGATCATAAACCATTACAATTCCTCTTCAGTGAATCGAAACAAGTGCCGACAATGGCCTCAGCAGCACTGGTCACTGATCCTGGAAGCTTACAATTACTCTATTCTATATCAACCAGAACTCAAATTCCACATGCAGACGCATTCAGCCGCCTCCCACTTCCGACCAAACCTTAATCGGTCCAAGAGCCAGGAGAACTCATCCACTTAATCCACCAGCTATCAACCAGCATAGTCACGGCACAACAAATCAAACACTGGACAGAACGAAACCCCCTCCTCTCACGAGTACGTCGACTAGTCTCATGGAAAAAATGTGCTCTTGTTGCCCAGCATGCCAGGCCAAGTTCACCACTGGGTGAATCCGCATATGATCGATCAATTGCCATATAGCTAACGAAAAAACTAAACTATACTTCATTTGTTGCTCACAGTTAAGCGTCATACATCTGCCATGCAGTGCAGGCGAACTTTACTTTAATCGACAATATCAGTGCATCATCATCCAATTATTATGTATCAGTTCTTCATTATTCACTTAGTTATATACATGTACTGTAATTGAGGTTTTGGATGCATGAAATTATATAGTTTTACAATTTTACACAAGAAGCCAGTTCAGGGTATGCCATATGTCACACTGCCCGGCATACTGTGTTCTCGCGACCAGAGAGACTCACCTGGCTAGTTTTATGGTCTTCCAGGAGAACCACTGTGATTCTATCAAAATACGACCATCAGTTAACGACTGAGAGAATTGGGACGTGTTCTCTGTATGAACTATAACCAGTTCTATCTGGGAACCATAATTCTTAACTTGAATTTGACAATTCTATACAAGAATATCGAACCGTTCTCTGTGAACTATACCACTAGTTCTGTCTGGAAACCATAGATTCTCAAATAAAATTTCTTTTTTTAGATATATTGCATTTCTGTGTAAGAACTAGCCGGTTCTGTCTGAGAATCATTGATTCTCAAATAGAATTTGATAATTCTACAGATTACATGTTCTCTGTGAGAGCTATAGCTGATTCTTTCCTCTGAGAACCACTGATTCTCATGAACTAACTAACTAACATACAATTTGACTAATATACCCTCCCACGCTTTGTGTGGTGAGGGTAAAAGATAACCTATTTATTACTATACCTAAGTATAAACTACTAGCATGCATGGGTGGATTTGTGGGACTGTGAAGAAGTGCCTAGTTGTGACAACCATGTAACCTACAACCATGTGACATGCTAAAAGCTAGCTTGTGGCAAACATGTAGCAGTTTTAATGACATAGATGAACAATATAGAAAGAATACTCTATAGGAGTGAAAGAGGTCCATTTCATGGCAGATATAGCCCAGTATACCCTACCCCTTCATTCCATGAGGTTGCAGGACCTAGCCTTAGGCCAATAGGTTCAGTCGCAATTGTAAATCTCATTTATATTAACATTTCCAGAGCTGTCACACAATTAACAACCTTGTTACAAGAAGGTTGTTACAGCCAGTAAACAGGCATAAAAATCGCGTATATGGGTATTCATAATGTTGAAACAGCAAAGCAGCAAATACACGTAAGCATTTTCTTTCTTATTTACTTGTAAATGCAAATTCACAGGTGCAGGTGCAAAGACATGCAACCTTGTCCAATGGATAAATGAAATTAAACAGAATATACAAACAATAAAAGGCCTGCTATGGAGCATAGACCTGTTAAAAGCATCTTTTCCTTGCATTACTTTAAATCTTTTCCTTGCTGTACTTTAAAATCTGTTTTTCACTTGCCGCTTCTGCACAATACTTTTTTTAAGCTTTATTTTTTTCGCATTGTTCATGCATTATAACTTTTTTTTTTTTCGTCAGAACAATGATAAAATCCAGAACAATATTTGTACATGTGCATCTGCAGCAAGAATTGTGCATATTTTTAATCTGACTTCATAAATACTGTAATGAAAAAACTCAGCATACAAAGAAATACACTCAGCAATAATAGTACATTCAAACTACTTTTGTGCTTCATTATATTTATATATATATATATATCATGAATAAAATATAATAAGCAAAAAAATGAAGGATGATGTAGCAGTTTCATTGAGTCATTCATGCAAAGCCATATGGCAGCTAAAATCATTGTCTTAGTCTTAGTTGTGTTAGCCTTAGTCTTACTTATACTAGTCAGTTCATTGTGAATTCCCATTTCTCCAGCTGATCCCCAAATACTAATTAACTATGCCTCTGACAATGACATCCTCTTCACTGCAAATTTAGTGGTTGGAATTTCATACTTTCTTCATGTGAATATCATATTTTTTAAGAATGAAACGGATTTGGTATGACAATCATTCGAAAAGAAGATATGAATAGTAGCAATCCTGGAATGAATGAAATTCATACAGGTACGTTGACTACGTTCTTAATTGAGGAACCATTCTTTCTCAAGCTAGTCAACACGTTTAGTTCATTGTTTAAGCTCCTTGTTCGGTGGACGGTTGTACGTAAACTGTATACTCATGGCATGGAAGGCGAAAGTACAAGTAGTAATAGTCTCGAAGGCAGTGCACAATTACTGCAAGATGTAGATGGCATTGAAGATACTTCACAGATTTATGTGAGATCAATTCCTTTTTTACTGGAAAGATCAGCACGTCAGCCAGCAAACTATCTTGCTCATCTTCACTGGCCTTCCATATAACAACAGAGGCCAGTTAAAGCCTGTTCCTGCATCGGCATTTATAATGAACAGTATAGAGAGAAGGCTGTTCCTTCTCCCCACGTTTCCTGATGTTGATCTTAAAATTACTGATCAAGAAACAGAATTAATGTGCTACATGATGCAGCACATTACTATCATTTTTGGAGGGGTAAAATATTTCATTCATGGCAGTATAGTGCTAGAGCATGGAATGCAGTTGACAGGTAAACGACTATACGATCTGAAGATGAACGACGCTATTAAAGCAATCCAAGAAAGTCGTAAATTTATTAGAACAGCCTGTAGGTGTAAGGCGCACAAGGCCCTGAAGACAATTAATGACCATCACTTCAAAATGCTGTTACACTCGTTATCTTGGCTAGACATCGACGATCTGAAAGATCAAACAGGGGGCAGTGTATGACAATTTTGAACTATCTCTTTCATCTGCCAGTTTCTGACTTAGCCATCCCCTGTATCAATGAGATTAATATCACTGAGCATGACGTCTATCGAGCGCTCTCCACCCTTGACATAAATAAGGCCAAGGGTATTGATGGTTTTGGTCCTCTACTGTTACAACAGTGTTCACTTGCTCTAACTGCTCCACTCAATATCTCTATCTCCTCAGGAAATATTCCATCTCAGTGGCGAGTCCACATGATAGTCCCAATTTTCAAATCTGGTGACTGAACTGATGTGAAGAACTATCGACCCATCTCTCTCCTTTCTGTAATATCCAAAGTTATGGAAAGGCTACTGTACAACAAAATCATCAATCATATTACTCCTCATTTTTACAAACTGCAATTTGGTTTTATGAAGGGAAAATCCTGTCTACAACAACTGATAGTCTTTTTGGCAAGCATTCTACGTAATGATGCCTATAAAGTGCAGTCTGACGTGTTGTACCTGGACTTCCGTAAAGCCTTTGATAGCGTTCCCCACTCAATCCTTCTAACCAAAATGTGGAATCTAGGTGTTAGAAGTCAAGCCTGAGCCTGGTTCAGGGCCTATCTCAGTGATCGCCTCCAGGTGGTTCGGATAAATAATTTTACATCTAAATCTCTACCAGCTTCCTCCGGTGTACCTCAGGGTAGTATCCTGGGACCTCTACTGTTTCTGATTTTTTATAAATTACCTTCCTACTGCAGTTGAGTCTGTTAAGACATTCATCTTTGCTGATGATACCAAATTCATACTGCCAATTACCTCAGCAATAGACAGAGTAAACTTCCAGACAGATATTGATTCATTTCTTAATTGGTCAGTCGCCAACCTAATGAGCAAGACAGTTTATATCTCCCTTGGTAGCTACAACTCTCAAGACTCCACTCCATCTTACAGAGTTAATGATAGCGTACTGATGCCTACCTATTCCACCCGTGACTTAGGGATCACAGTTTCGTTGGACTTCTCATGGAAAGACCATTATCACCAAAGCTTACGGTTCTCTAAACCTAATTCGTAGAACTTTTGGCCATTCCCCCTCAATTGCAGTCAGAAAAAAGCTCTACATTTCTTTAGTCAGATCGCAGATTACCTACTGTTCCCCCCCTGTGGAGACCTCACCTAGCTAGAGACATACATTCCTTGGAAACCATCCAAAGAAGAGCCACTTAATTTGTATTAAATGATTATTCATCTGAGTATAAATCTAAATTGGTTTCACTCCACCTATTATCCCTGATGATGTATTATGAACTCCAGAAACTGGCCTTCTTTGTCCGCTCCTTAAAACAACCCAATGAATCCTTTAATATAACGTCTTATGTCGAGTTTTGCAACAACAGGTCAACCCGTTCCATCACCTTCAACAAACTGAAAGTAACTCGAGAATCGGCCAACTCATCACATCTGAACCACTTATACTTTAACAGACTGGTTCATTTATGGAACTCGCTTCCACCAATCGATACCAATAACTCATTTAATTCAATCTACTCATTTATAACGTCAGTCTTTTGGTCAAAGTTCATCAAGTCTTTCGACTCAACAAACTACTGCTCTTTTCATTATCACTGTCCATGTAACAAATGCTCTTGTTCTCCTATTCCTCCATTATTCAATTCATACTAAACTAATAATTTAGTTAATGTACTGTACCATTGTTATTTAAGTTATCATATGGCTGACAAGAGCTAGACTCTGTTAGACCCTCAAATTCAATTTGAATGTTTCATTTTAAAATAGCAATGATTTACTTATTTCTTGTTTTAAGTTTGTACATACTGTTTTTGTAAAGCATATATAATAATAATAATAATAAAGAAGTAGGCGTGGTTTAATAGTTATAAAAAATTAATTCAATGAAGGAAAAAAATGGTGACCAAGCTCAAGTCGCTTGTATACAAATTTTTTCCAAAATTCTGTTTCTCGGGTTAGTTATTAATAAAAGGTCTGTTTGTTTAGCGTGTGGTGGGTAGCTTAAGTTACAGTAAGCTTGACAAAACGACTCCTATTTACCAGAGAACAGAACCAAAAATATAAAAAAACACACATTATATAGATAAGTAAACCACTAAGGGAAGTTCCCTGGGAAACTCCTGACAAGAGCTATAATGTCTGTCTATAACAGATAGCTAACCCAGGCAGGAGAGATCCTGCCTGACCACATAATAATAATAATGATGAGATTATTACAGGTCTTGACAAAGGAATAATCATCTAGGTATTCACTGGTTTCGCCTTCTCTTGTATTTTTACTCCACGTAAAATCTTCATTTAATGCCAGTGATTCGAGGTGGTGATATCATAGATATTAGAATAAACTGTAGGATTGGAAACTTGTAATTTTACGTGTTTGATGTTCGTTACACGTGCGCGTTAATTAGAACACACTCCACACATATTTGTTGTATTTGTCATGTTCAAAAAGAACTTTTGGCCGTCTTTGCATAGTTTGTGTCACTGTATGCTAAGGTTTTGAAACTACTTGTAACTTTAAACGTATATAAAGACCTTTGGAGAACGTATAGAAAGCTAGTGTCCGGTGTAAAGCTGCTTTGAATTCGAGCTACAGGGAGCACAGTTTGACAGGTAAACTTACGCTTTCCATTGTTTATAGATTCATTTCGGATTCTATGGAGAAAACATAGGCTTAAACGCATGTAGAATGTTTGTTAAATTGTATGTAACTCAAACATGTTTCTCTCCGAGCCAGCTTTTTTAAGTTACAGGGAGAACAAGTGTTTTCAACGCATTTTTAGAGTTTGCTTTACAACTACTCGTAACATTTGTGTTCGATCTGTTTATTGAATATGAATTCTAAATGCCTAACGTACGTTCGACGTTTTTAAGGCATATAGCATGTATTTTATAACCTTACTTCTGCTGTACAGCCCACTTTCTTGACCTTACTGCAAAACGTAAATCTCCATTTTGGACAAAAAAAATGTAACGAACACCGCTCGCCCGCTAATAATGGTTAAGTAATTGAGTTTCCAATCCTGGTTACGTAATATTAATAAGTTCTAATATCTATGGTGATATATGCGTCTCTTTGTGAGAGTCTTTCCTATCTTCAATTTTTACTACACAAAAATCTCCTTCGCTTTTGTTTCACAGAAGACAAGATGGCTGTCATGAAATGCCCTAATTTTAGCCGTTCTGATGGATTGATAAGGCATTCTATGCATCCTACTACTGTAGAATAGTTTTGGTTAGTGGCAAAAATGTAGAGCTTCCATTGAATTATTTTTTATCAGTGAACCCCTATGCAAAGTATGCATGTCATCCACAACAATTCACACAGGTAAAGGTGTGGTCCCATCTCATCCACTCCACACTCTTCAGTAGTGATGCCTTTCTATGTAATTATATATTCCAACTAGAGTGACATTAATTATGTATCCTGTACCAAGTCGTTTTATAATTATAGTCTCATTTCAAGACTCCACCCTTCGTATTTTAAGTCTCACTAGCCACACCCTTCACGTAAAGAGAATAGGAAGGGTCTACTTTTACTTGTACTCAGAAGTAGTTTGCATGAAGCAAATAAAATTCACCACAATCATAGATTACAAACTATATTTGGGTACTTATTGAGGAGACTGGTTACAAGCAACTGAAACATTTTTTTCCTACATTTTCAGTAACGATATTAATTTACAAACAAACCAACTGTGTGTGTTGTTTATAAGAGGTTTTTATTATGTGTTAGTGTATTTATTGTATTTATCTGTATCTGTAGTGTTTATTGATGAGTGGGTTTGTGTAGTTATTATATTTAATCTGTAGCGTGTATTGACAAGTCTATTTCTCACTGTGGATGGATATGGTGTGCCGTTTCTTTCAAAAATAAAAAATCTTTGAACTACTGCTTGCGGAGGAATATCGAACATGATCGCATTGGATTGATTAGTCATGATCGATTGAGCAAATTGTGATCATCGGTCGATTGAGCAATTGTGGTCATCAATAGAGCAATTGCAATCAACAATCGGTCGATCGAGCAATCGTGATCATCGATCGAGCAATCAATTTTAATGACAATCATCAATTGATCGAAGCAAAACCTGGCATCGATTGACAATCATGGACTAAAAAAGTCTCGAAAAAAGTCTTGCCTTATGGGACCGCCCACTGGCACATGTGTTGCAGCACCTGGTGCATGCGTGCATGCAGTGGGTGGTCCCATCACATGTCTTAACTTCTTGCTATTGACTTTATTCTTTGGATCATTCGTCATGAAGAAAACTGACTCAGATCGAGTCTCGGACATGAGCGAAGATACTTCTAGGCTTAGTGCGGCTACTGATGACGTTATTAAAGAAGAGCAAGAGGTAGGTAAATCCGCACTAGGCTCATCAGTTTCGAAATATTGTTTGAGTGGGAGGGGTCTATTGTATAGTCTTATAAATTACAATTGTGCACAATGCTTTTATGTATTGTATGCTTTATTATTAATTATCTCGGATAAAGGAAATCCTGAATTAATTATCTCGGATAAAGGAAATCCTGATAAAAGTAGGCATGGAGCACTTGGCTGATAAACTGAAAGCTGAGAAGGTCTGCACTGACTGAAAATGCCTAGCCTAATTTTTGTTTTACCCCAAGTTTCAAAGTTATGATTATGGACTGTTTGTGTGAGGTGCTATGTCTATCATATGACTTAACGAATGTGGAACCCTCACTCCATCAAGGTACATGTACATGTACTTATTCATATATTATTGAGTAAGCTTTCAGATTTTGAGAAGATACAAATCGACCTTGTTGAGCAATTATGCCCGACCTACATGTAGCTCCACCAACCTTTGACCTTGATGGGATAGTGCCATACAGCTTTTACCTTCAAGATTTCCTTCTATGTCCATCTGGTCAATTTCAACTCCATACTACTCTCCACACATGCTGTGGTGGTGGTCTCACCCCTCTATCCCTTCTAGTTACTAAAAACCCCAATTTTAAACGAATCTGGCAATTCCACCATCACAGCACAAACTATGGCTTCCACTGGATAAACGGAATTGTCTAAAACACTAAATAAGAGGAGTTTGGAAGAATCTTCCTTGATTAAAGTCCTTATAACAAAATTGGCCCAAAACAACATGATGCATGATATCTCATACTCTGCCTCCTCGTATGATTAAGATTACTTAGTATGTCCTCTTCTAATCTTTGTATTTTCTAATATTATCACTGTTTGCTAAGGAATGCCATCTGGAATGGTATGGGATCGCACGAAGCAGACACCCTAATACCATCAAAGCAGACTCTGTTCCTGTTACATTTTGTATACTATTTGCGAAAGGTTTTTTTAACAATACATGTACATGATAAATGAATGCTCTTCCTTTAGTTGAAAGTTCTATATTGTATAATTCCACTTTTCCTTTCGATTTTACAGCGGCAAAAGTTTTCAAGAATGGCAAACAGCTTTACTCCATTGAGTAAGGCTGATGGGGATATAAAATAGGCTGGCCTCAGTGGAATATTAGTTCTTGGCCGCAAGATCCAGATTTTGTCAACAACCCTAATACAGTATATAGTCTAGGGCATTTTGCAACTAATCTTGTTGTGTGCTTCTCCCATTTACCGAATTTAGTATCGATGCATATTGATTCCATGACACAGCAAAGACATAAAAGTAAAGTACATTGTATGTAAAAGCATGCCAAGTTTTTCTGAAGAACTAATGGTCAGGGCAAGCACAAATTATGTATTTGTACATTAATCCTACATAATTATATACCCGTATGTCAACATGACTAGTCGATGATTTGCTATCCTGGTATAGTAGAATAGTCGTAACATTACGAGACCACTAAGATTGTGTTCGTTCGAATAAGTGCCAGATTCTGAACGGCAATAACCCTAGATTGCTTAAAGCTGATAATTAAGGTACATTGTACATGTCATCTATGCAAAAAAAAAAGCATGAAGCATTTTATCTGATGAGAAGCTTAGGCATTTTCTACAATTTAATTCGTAAAGTTGGCCAGTCCCTAAAGTAAAGAAACTAAATTGAGGAGTTACCGATTAAAATCGAATCAATGAAAGGAAAACAAAAACTATAGTCAACTTAGGAAAATTGCAAGGAATGAGTTTCAGATAAGAGAATTGTATTCATTACTCAAGGTAATTAATGGCTTTGAGTCAGGCAAATACACTTTAGATGAACTCGATGAAGACACCGAAGTATAGTAGAAAAACAGTGACAATTTTTATGAGACCCCCCTATGCTAAGCATAATAGGAAAGAATGCCATGCTAGACACATCATAGGCAAACTACAGGAAAGTTTGGGTATTGAAATGCAGAACTGCACTCTATCTAGTCTATACATGAGAAATTTACACAATACGGAAACACGCCACCTAAAATCAGGCACCAGAGATGGAATTGGCAGCACACCTGAGGTGTATAGGAAAATCAGTTTGGAGAGAATTAAAACCCTACAAAGACTTGATTACGTCTCTATTGCTTTTAAAGAATGGGTTTGTAATGAAACATCTGTCCAAGGGATTCATTCAGAAAATTAATGCATTCTCATTTTCCCTGGCTGACACTATTTACTCAGATCGGTATTAGAATATACCGTAGTATGTCACTCATATCTACCATCTTTTGTGATGCCACAGGAACAATAACAGCTCTTGACGAACTAAAAGTAGAGTCACGAAAAAGACTCCTATACTATTCATTAGTTGTAAGTAACCCCAGTCACGAGTAGCTGTGGCTGAGCTTATAACATCTGACCATTCTGTCTTGTCATGGTCACACTGTCTGGAGTCATTCCACTACTCAGTAGGAGTATTATATGGCTTATTTAATATTGCTATCCCTAAGCACATTGCCATAGACAGAAGTCTAGTTCTATTGCTAAGCTTTCTAAAAGTGTACAATACTGAAACACTATCCAAATACTGGAATAGATGCTTCGATTTAGCAACAGGATGCTCATCTGGAGATAGCACAAAAAACCATAATTCACACCTGTAAGAGCCATTGTATGCAGAGCATGAAATACGATTTGAGAAAAAAAATGCATGCAATATGCTTGCCTAGTCACTTACATTAATTATATAACCGCATGACTACATACCTGCATACATTATTAACTTTTATTTGCCTCTAATTATATAGTGCCAAAAACAAACATGGTAATACAACGTATAAATTGGCAATGTGCAGCTTTGCTTTACTGGTTAACGGGGAAAAACCAAAGTCATGTAATCAACCATCTTTAAAGCATTTATATCATGTTTGGAGCACGTTATGTTAATGGCAAAGTTGAAAGTTCTCTTAAATACATTAACAAGAAGCTACACATGCAGTAAGAAGATGAAGTTATTACACTCACCAACTCTGCCAGCACTCAAGTTAAATGCATTAGCTTGGATGCAAGCTGATGAGACTCTAAATACGACTGTTTCTGATGATGATGAGGATGATGATTCCGGAGACCAAGCAAAGGCAATCTATTCATCAACACAAATACCTTTTCTACCATACATCAGGAAACGTCTCGAAAGTTGCATAAACAGGATAACTACTGCAAATGCAAATAGCTGCGCTAATCAGCAGGCTGAAAACAATCCATACTACCTACCACGCTTTTAGGGAATTTTAGAAAAGTATACATGAAACAGATCAAGGGAAATTGTTAAGTGGCAAGGAAAAGCAACACAGCGGATATCGAAAGATTTCTTCATTAGCCAGGAGAACAACAGTGATTATAAAATGATTATACATGTACGTCATGTTATATGACTGGTACGAATAGTTGTTCTACTATGTATGCTATGTACAATACTATGTACTACATGTATGCATGCTATGTACTGTAACTGTGCATAGTTACGCTATTTTCATTTAGTGAACCACTATATGAACAGAACACATTCCTCTCTTGACACTCTATATTATAGGCTCATACAAGTTACATTACTACATTGCATGCACATGTACATGTACATGCAGTCAATTTTTTATCGCATTTATTTTATTTTAGTGTACTCATTTTGGTGTGCTAATGGAATAGCAACAAAGGGCAGACGTCTCATTAATAAATACAGTGAGTCACTTCGTTTTTCAGAGAAACGTGTGAATGTCAAAGTTGTTACAGAAAACTCTGGAATCAACCATATTGCCATATTTACAAGACACTGCATGCAATTCGAAGGTGTTACACATAACTGGCACGCCAGGCATCAGTAAAACAACGTTCCTTCTGTATATTCTATATGAATTAAAAGAACTTTCAAAGCACGTTACAGCAATTCATGACTGCTTGGAATATGTTTTCGATGATCATCCTCATGTGGTGTGGGATACACGCAGTGAGCTTTCTTTATTTGAGGTCAGAGATAAAACATTCATTTCCGATCCAGGAAATTCTACTTCACTGTTCCATGGGGAAGTGTGTTCTAGAATCGCTGCACATCAAAACAAATAATTCTTTCTTTACCAGACATATAGCACACTAAGTATGTTAAGAATTGTAGGATAGTACGATGTGTCATGCCTGTGTGGCCATGGAAGGAAATACGTTCCTGCAATAAAAATTAAGATTTACGACCTACCTGTTGATGACGTAAAAGATGTTTTTATCAAACTTGGTCCTATACCAAGAGCCTATTTTACGTGAGGATCTGGAAGAAGATTTGAGTTGCTGCACTTAGGACCCTAAAATAGCTTGCCTTATGATGGAGCAAATGTTTAACAGATCCATTTCAGGTAGAATGGAAAAATTTATGATAATGGATGATAAGCAAAAACGTAATTGGGCAACAAAATATATTATAAAAACAATTCTTAGGTGCACTACCACGAATATTCACATCTTTAGCATACCGAAACGAAATGCTAAAATTATGCAGTTACCTGGAGTTGGGAGACATTTGTGAGGTGAATGTCAAGAAGAGGCTTTTTGAATTTGTTGGTCAGGAAAACATTCCAACCGAATGTGTAGCTGTGCCATTGAAGGGTGATCAAAGTAATGTTAGTTTCACATTGCCCTCGAAAATGGAACATATCTCATAAACTTCACTGGCTAAATTAGAACCTGAAAAGGTACAATTTATGCACCAATGGTCAAAAACTTTATGTGCGTACAAAAGTTGAGTGGAGCGAATAAATTCCTCAGCAAGTCTCACTACAGACAAAATGGCACATTTATTCTTTTGTATCTTGTCCGATGTATTAAACACTGCCCCCCTTTTTCTGCTCATATTTTGACGAGTATTTCGATGACAAGATTGACCATGAGCGCCAATGTGCAAGCCACACCTCCTGTCTTGCCCAGGCTAGGCACCCACGCATCACAGGTAACTTAAGTCCTGGGTCAAGCTGAGACAGCTGCTAAAATATGTTATCAGTAGTTGACAATGATGTTCAGTCAACCGTGCAGCAAACTACAAGCTAAATTGTTTACAAGCCGCTGTGACGTTCATTGACGCACGTATTATTACAATACAATTTATACAGTCACGTGAGCTTTTAACGTCATCACTCGTAGTTGTTTATTTGTAAGCAGTAATGGCGGAGAGTGCTTCTTCTTTGAGCTAAAGTCCGGTGATGTTCCGCTATGATACAGGAGACGGTACCAGGTTAGAAAAGTGCCTCAAGGAGTAATATAACTTCTATCAAATTTCAGGAAAGAACCTAATCATAATCTCAGAGTATTTGGCTTGCTTGTAGTTTAACACGGGTAAAAAAAGTACACGAATTGCTTATCTCTCCAAAACCTTACAGAGAATCATTCCTGAAATTTGATAGCATGTAGAGCATGAGTTAAAACGTAGGCAATACAAGTTCTAGAGCTGAAGCATAACGGGAACATCACTGGAATTTGCGCTAAAGTTCTGGAAAGTATCGATAGAATACCGTACTGATCTCGCTTGTCTTTATTATTTTGCAGCGTTTCAGGGTTTAGCATCTTTAGCAATAGTTAGTTCTACTTCATGCAACTTATTTAGGCTTCAAATGTTGTTTTAAACTGGAGTTATGATCAAGTAAAGTGTAGCCATGTTTGCGGCTGTAAAAGCCTGACCCATGACTTAAGTCACCTGTGATCTGTTGCTCCTTAGATGCGTGGGAGTCCTGGCACGAGTATTTATTAATGAAACTATGAAAGAGTACGTAGAGACTGTACTGTAGAGTGAGCTATTAGATCCCCACACAAGCACTGAGGCACACTGACAAGGGATAAGACATTTGAGATCAACTGTACGTTTGGAATAGCGGAACTATCCAGCACCGATCATTCAGAAGGAGAGTTCACTGTGCTGAGCAATTTTACATTAAATATAAAATTTGAAGTGGATGCTGGTCTCCAATCTGGATTTGTTGCAGATGTTTTTTTCAGGGAGGACAGAAGCTCAGGTAAGTACTTTAAATGCAAGCTACTAATGCTAACTGATGTAGTTTTATACTGCTGTGCTATTTAAATAGTTGTAAGATTTTTGTTACTATACTTATATATATATAGATTTAATTCCTTTTCCAAATGCACTGATTCAGATTGCAAGTGGAGCTTCTCACGAAATGACAGGAATAGAATCATTGGTTGGTAAAAACTTGTTATAAAGAACTGGTATTTTGTTTATATTGTTCGTAGGGAACATTTTGAAACATTTAAAGTCACCAGTGGGAAACATTTCTGTAAAAAAATAAAATAGACATTTACAAGACAGTTATTGATTTTGATGAAGTGGAGGATGAAGAAGACAGTCAAGAAAAAGAAAAAGAAGAAGGAAGTGGAGATGAATGTGAAGAGGAAAGTGGAGATGAACGTGAAGAGAAAAGAGGAGGTTTAGTATTTTTTTTTGTCTATACAGCAACCATTCATCCTACTGCTGGTTCAGTTGTGCTCTGGTTATCAATGTCTCTTCTTGGGCTACACAAGTTTGATTTCATTCCCTTCTACCTCCTTTTCCAATTTTTATTAGATGGAGCTTCCTCTATAATCGGTGGGACACACTTGGAGGAAATTCCACTTTCTACCACAGAAGATGCTTGGTGTAAAATTGGTGCGAAAGAGATATTCGTCGTTGAGGAGGGTGATGGAAAGAATTTGACAAGATTGATTTACCAAATTATTGCTACTCAGACTCCGCATACGAAAAAGGTTCTTTTTTTTGAATACTTTAGAACACTTCTTACTACGATTGTCAAAAAGGAATAAGTTTTTCTGTAATGTTGAGATCCTGAAGACAAATCATAATGTTAGTGTTGGTGCACTGGGTTTGGGAACAGAGAGAGAAACATGGCACGGGATTCCTGACTGCAGGATTAGGTGGAATGCTGGGGTATCGGAAACTGTAATTTTAGATGAGGAACCCGAACAAGCTACTCCCACACTTCCCGATACAGTGGAACCTCAATTATCCAGATTTGCTCAGGAATGAAACTAATAAAAGATATTATCAATATATTAATTGATATTTATTATAGTTAAATAATAAATTCACTGCATGGCGGCTGCATATGCGCATGTAACTAGATCGCAACATTAACAGCTTATTTGGCACTGGCTAGAAGCAGATGTAATGGCAGCACAAAATTTGTCAAATCCCATGAAGAAAAGGAAGAGAGTAGTCCTAACAATGAAGAATAAGCTAATTATAATAAAGCTATAGACAAGTCTGTTTCATGTGAAAAATATGGCATACATGTAGGAACTAGCATTGGTGACAAAATAAATCCGAAATCATTAGCTGTGACAGGGAACTGGATGCCATTCTTTGTTCTATGATGGATGGAGGTGATGTCATTGGTTGAGAAAGGATACTCGTAGCAGTTAGTTCATGTGATCGTAAAGGTGATTCAGTTGAGATACTACCACAGGTGTTTTGATGTGGAGTAATTTACAAAAGGTGGAGGGATTGCTTACAGGTGGTACATTGAATAAGCATACCATGAAGTATACGAACGTGTATACCGTCCATAGGCTTAACATCAGCTGCGGTTAGTGAGTGGTCGGACATTGACTGGATTTCGTGTTGTCTATGTGGTCTTTTAGGCAAGCCGAGCATACTGCTGACGTACACGGAGTCAACTGTAAGGGGTTGTTTAATATATCGGAACAAATAGAACACTGGACATCAGATGACTGAAAATTCATGGTAGAGGGTGCGGCCGAAAAAAGTTTTCATCACTGTACAAGGTTTGCGGTGCAACATCAATAATGTGTTGCATGATAGCTATTTGCTTTCGGTTTTCCTCTGTTCTTTGTTTGTTTTTTTGGTCGTCCTCCTTTTTTTAATTTCAGGAGTTGATCGCAAGCTGAACCACCTAGTTGGGAGTGTTCACTCCAAGGAAAATGGTTAGGGAAGACATAAATGGTGTGTTGGTTTCAGCTGACTTCACTATGAGTCATTTTGGCATAACAGGTGTCACAAAAACTTTCTGGGTGTACATCATCATGATCATCAGCAAACATTTATCTGGAATGCCTTATATAGGCTACTACTGTGTTCCTTATAGCAATAAACTACTCTAGATCTATTTATATTCCCCCCACAGAGCCTGCATAGCTGTTGGAGTGCTTGACCATGTTCAACCATTGTCTACCTAACACGATAATTATAATTTTTAAATTGGTTTTTCTTGTTTATAAAAAAAAACTTGGCAGTATTACATTGTATACATAGTTGTTATTGTTGTTTTACCTTTATATGATTCAATAGATGATAAATTGGTACTGTCAAAACTTTGTGGTTGGCACCCTGGAGCTTCAAAGAAGAGTGGTATCTTTGTTTGAAAATATAGCAGCTGCGAACAGTGATGCACAGTACTTATGAAACTTATCCATCAGTCATGGTGTTGCCTACAATACTTATTTTATGACATTGGAATGTTTAATTATGTTTGATCATTCATATTTTTAAGGAAAACCCCTTAGTTACCACATACTATAAACTATGATCCGTTGCTAAGGAACATTCCAATGATTTTGTGCACGCGATCCACATCTACATTGTAATTTCAGTAACTTTCTGCGGAAACAACCATGAGGGCTCAACTGTTTAGGGTTTAACCCATTTCTACTCAATTTCTAAATTAATACTTTCATTTCCAACTACATGTTTCAAGGCACTAAAAGTGATTCAGTGACAGGAAAAACACAACATCATCATAGTAAACATCCAGATGATTTGAATTAAAGAATGTTCTTAGTATTAATGAAATTTTCTCACATTATTTAGCCAAAAAAAAAAACAAAGTTTTTCAAACAAGTTAAACCCAATTTTGCATCAAACTTCTTAAGAACTAGTTAAATCCGATTTTATCACCCCAAAAAAACAGCTACAGTTTTAACCTTAAAAAGTCAAGCTCTATCTACCTCCCCATTATGAATTAAAAAAA
Source organism: Chalinula nematifera (assembly GCA_036873525.1). Lineage (NCBI taxonomy): Eukaryota > Metazoa > Porifera > Demospongiae > Haplosclerida > Chalinidae > Chalinula > Chalinula nematifera. Next base: position 21,132 of record JAYJLX010082690.1, read on the forward strand.
ATCAACTCACCATCAGTCACTGCTCAAGTTCAGACAGGCCACTGAGTTGACTTTGATAAGCAGCAAACTTTCCTAAACAACAATAATTTAAAATGTTCAGTGTTAAATAAATATTCAAATGAATTTTACATAATATAATAACTTACCATCACTTTATCCTTTTCTGTATTCTAGTTGGCCTAAAAAGTGTTGCTGACGTCATAACTACATGTGCATTTTCCTTTGAACGGAACTGATGACAGGCAGTTCTACAAAAAAAAGTTTTGATACAATATACATGTACTTAAGTACCAACTACACATGTAACTCCTCCAAAAATTTGGACCTCTCATTTGAAATCCACATTTGGAAGAAAAATCAAAATATAATTCAGAAATTTGTTTTGTGCATTGCTTTTGCTTTGTTATAAAGGGCCACTACAACTTGGTAACTTTCCCCTTTGGTTGCTTTACTGTATTTTCTGCAAAAACCTCCATTTCATCAAAACAACCACACAAGGTGAAAACGGAGCACCCTGAATTTGACATAACTTTCAGAGGAATTACAGAATTGCGATAGTGCTGATCTAAAGTCAATTCACATTGAGTTGAGGATTTGCTCATTACTATTCATTGCGTCAATATTGCATAGGAATTACGCAATGATTACGAAATTCGTGGGCATTGCTTAAGCATAATTAATAATTCATCATGAAATCTAAACAAGATAATCCTCAACTCAATGTAAAACAGACTATAGGAAGTTGATGTGACATGTACCGTTGATATTCACTGAAGATGATCATTAAGTCAGGTCTATCCACAGATAATGACAAATCCTACAATGGAAATAACACAATAACTAGCAATAATACTGTAAAACATTATGGACACACATAACTTTAACATCAACACGTATTCAACGAACTGTTACATTGAATGTTTTTGTTTATGCTACATTAGCCTGAAAAGTGAAAACATCATTAGTGTAGGCATGAAAATTGGTTGTAATATTTATATTCGGCAAAATAGAAATTCTGGCTGTGCCTTAATTTAAAAGTGAAAGCAAGTATGTACAATATTATCGACAGAGAAATATTATCACATGTTTAAGGGAAAGTGGTGTCTGATTACAAGAGCAATTGTCTTGTACCTCTTCCTGATGTTAAGAATAAAGTTTTGGAATTTTTGGGGTTTGCAACGGGCAAACATGGAACAATCACAAACAGAAGCCGAGTCAAGTGTCGTATATGTGACGCTAGTGTTATTCATTGTCGTAACATGACAAACCTAACATATCACTTGCACACAATTCACAAGAACGAGTATGGAATTATACTGTTGAGCTAGAGATGGGATGGGTAAATCCCCAATGATTTACTGGAAAATTAGCTCTGATGGTAAAATTGCTCTACTTCCAAACAAAGACATATTTTCTGCTTTAGCACAACTCAGATTGGATTTCATCCCTGAACAATCTCCTGTAGGTTATATACAGAGTCTGGCAATGTGTCCCTTCTCTGTTACATCATATACAGAGACTGGTATTAGGATATACCACTACCTAGTCTCCACTTCAACTCTTTTTTGTGATGCAACTGGTTGTGTCACAGCTTTGCCAAAAACAGAGCAGTTCGTGTCCCAAAAGCGTATCCTGTACTATGCTTTACTTCTAGCTAGTAGTGTAAAAGGTAACCCTCCTATTACTGTAGCTGAGCTGGTTACAACTGAACATTCAGTTCTTGCAATATCCCAATTCCTTCAGTGTATTCGATATGCTGAAGGATCGATATATGGCTTTGCAAATGTTAAATTCCAAAGCACGTCGTTATCAATCGAAGCCTAGTTCTACTACTCAGTTTCCTTCCAGAATTCAACCAGGAAAGTCCAAGTGATTACCTTCACTGGTGCTTTAGGCTCATAACAGGATGCTCCAAAAGTAGCAATGATTGCTGTAAATTAATCATTCATGCATGCAGCAGTCATTCAATGAAGAGTGCTAAGGATGAATTCAAAAAAAAACGAAACATCTACTACATAAATCTTTCTTCACCAGACATACAGCACACTAGGATAGTACGATGTGTCATGCCTTTGTGGTCATGGAAGGAAATACGTTCCTACAATAAAAAGATTTACGACCTACCTGTTGATGACATATTTTTTTATCAAATTTGGTCCTATACCAAGAGCCTGCTTTACCCGTACTTGTGAGGATTTGGAAGAAGATTTGAGTTGCTGCACTGAGGACCCTAAAGTAGCTTGCCTTATGATGGAGCAAATGTTTAACAGATCCATTTCAGGCAGAATGGAAAAATTTATGATAACGGGTGATAAGCAAAAACGTAATTGGGCAACAGAATATATAAAAAGACGATTCTTAGGTGCACTACCACGAATATTCACATCTTTAGCATACCGAAACGAAATGCTAAAATTATGCAGTTACCTGGAGTTGGGAGACATTTGTGAGGTGAATGTCAAGAAGAGGCTTTTTGAATTTGTTGGTCAGGAAAACATTCCAACCGAATGTGTAGCTGTGCCATTGAAGGGTGATCAAAGTAATGTTAGTTTCACATTGCCCTCGAAAATGGAACATATCTCATAAACTTCACTGGCTAAATTAGAACCTGAAAAGGTACAATTTATGCACCAATGGTCAAAAACTTTATGTGCGTACAAAAGTTGAGTGGAGCGAATAAATTCCTCAGCAAGTCTCACTACAGACAAAATGGCACATTTATTCTTTTGTATCTTGGCCTTGATTTCCGATGTATTAAACACTGCCCCCCTTTTCCTGCTCATATTTTGACGAGTATTTCGATGACAAGATTGACCATGAGCCCCAATGTGCAAGCCACACCTCCTGTCTTGCCCAGGCTAGGCACCCACGCATCTGTTGCTCCTTAGATGCGTGGGAGTCCTGGCACGAGTATTTATTAATGAAACTATGAAAGAGTAGGTAGAGTTTGTACTGTAGAGTGAGCTATTAGATCCCCACACAAGCACTGAGGCAGTGCTCTGACAATGGAAAAGATATCTGAGACCAACTGTACGTTTGGGATAGCGGAACGATCAGCAACGATCATTCAGAAGGAGTTCACTGCGCTGAGCAATTTTATATTAAATATACAATTCGAAGTGGATGCTGGTCCCCAATCTGGATTTGTTGCAGATGTTTTTTTTCAGAGAGGACAGAAGCTCAGGTAAGTACTATAAATGCAAGCTACTAATGCTAACTGATGTAGTTTTATACTGCTGTGCTATTTAAATAGTTGAAAGCTTTTCGTTACTATACTTATATATATATATATATAGACTTTATATATATAGACTTAATTCCTTTTCCAAATACACTGATTCAGATTGCAA